>ML203155.1:1715-19054 GCA_004028625.2 Cuora amboinensis
GAAATAATACATGCAAACAAATAGGATGAAAAACACTTAGTAGATTACAAGCTTTCTAATGACACCCTACACGGGGTATTTAACGTAAAGCATATTCCAGTTATGTCATATTCATAAGCATATTTCCATAAAGCATATGAAGTGCAACATCACACCCTTAACTTGGTAAAGTTTAAGAATTAGCTTGTGTGCTTATCTTTTTATTTCTTTGTAACTAATTCTGATTATTCAGCCTTACCACTTATAATTACTTAAAATCTATCTTTCTCTAGTTAATAGAGACAAATTCAGATTTTCAATAGAATGCAGTGAGATAGCTGCTCTGCTGCACATGAAATCCTGACCCATAATCAGGTCATCTACGAATGGTTTAGCACCAGGATCCTCATGAACATGTGATGCACTATGGGTGAGAGGTGGTTCTCTTCTGTCCTCACTTCAGTCCTGAAACTAACAGCTCTCTGCAGAATGCTCTGCACCCTCAGAAAGGATGGTCTGCTATCCAGGGCTTACCAAGGCTCCATGTTACTGATGTATCTTTGTGTTTAGGGGGAATTCTGATTTAGAGGGTGTCATAAACAGTTAGTTAAGGGTTAAGGTTTTTGTCTACCGGGTAAAGGGTTAACAAGCAGTACCTGTGGACACCTGACCAGAGGACCAATGAGGGACAAGATTATTTTCAAATCCGTGTGGAGGGAAGTTTTTTTTTCCCTGTTCTTTGTTTTCTTAGAGAGTCTTTCTTGGGAATTAAGAGAGTCCAGACATCTTAATCAAGTCCTCCCAGGTTTCTGCAATAAATTCTTCTATTCAAGCTAGTGAGTATTAGCAAGGAACTAGTATGCTTATACTTTTATTTCTGTATTTGCAATTCTGTGTTTTGTTATAGAATTTCTTTAAGTCTGTACTGTATTGCTTTTACTGAGAAAGAAAGGAGGGGGAATTCTCTCCAGAGATTGATAAGTTTAGACCCTGTATTGTTTCATCTTGGTTACAGAGACAGTGACTTTCTTTTATTCTTTAATAAATTCTTTTCTTTTCTTTGGACTTGGTTAATTCCTTCTCTTGTGGAAATTCAGGGGAAGGAGAGCGGGGAAGAGAGAGTTCTTCCTGGGTTTGATTCAAGCAGTTTGAATCAGGTATCTCTTTCCAGGACTAGGGAAGGGGAGGGGGAGGTAAGTCCCTCTTTGTGTTGAGTCAAGGATTTGACTCGGTGTATACCTCTCCAGAGTGGCTAGGAGAGAGGGAGGGGGGAAGTGGGTTGCTTCCCTGTGTGTAGAGATTCAGGGACATTGAATCTGTGTTCCCCAGGGAAAGTTGGGGGAACAGGCAGTGTGTAAGACACTTAGAAAACTGACTGGTGGCAGCGTAGTAGATCTAAACTAGGATTTTAGTTTAGAGAGAAACCAGTGCAGGTCCCCACTTTGGAACCCAACAGCTCTAAGTGGGGGTGAGACCTATGACAGAGGGGTTCAGTCATAATCTCATCGATGGTAGCTTGCCCCACTAGCTCTTCAGCCAAGCACACACACCAGATGCCATGAGACAGGTTAGTTTTAGCCTACTGATGATGTGTCATTGTAATAGTAATCCTGCTTTGTACAAGAGGAACCTGGGAGACTGGAGAAGAGAAGCAGCGATGGCGTGCTCGGGGTGGAGGTGAAGCAGGGGTGAGCTAGGGCAGGGAGGGGTGCCTTAGGGTGGGGAGCTGCTGCGGGGGGGGGGGGGGGGGGGCGCCTCACGGCTTTCTGATTGAACAGTCTAGTTGCTTGTCCTTGCCTGTAGTTCAACATCCCTTTTTTACTAAAAAAAATTCGGCTTATGAACGAGTATATACGTTACAATATTATCAGTCTGTGACTGAACAATTAAAAAAATTGACAGGGGCCAAACAGGTCACCTATCATGGTTTCCCCACCGGTGTGAGAAGGAATGGCATAAGATAAATGACAAGCTATTATCACATCTTGGGATGTCGAACTACAGGCAAGGACAAGCAACTAGACTGTTCAATCAGAAAGCCCTGCTGTACTCCACAGATATCATCAACATCTTTGCCAGCATAGGGGAGGGTGCTGGCCACCCAGCTGATGCCAAGCTTGATGGTACTCCAAGGCGACATGCAGAAATCTCCTAACAACTATACCCCTTAATTCATGACTGTGTTCACTGACCATGGCAAACTGGGTTGGATGGGACATCTGGAGTATGGCACTCTCCAAATAACCTGAAAAAGAAACCTGCGGAGAGAGGGGTTCAAATAGCCAAACAGGGCCGGGGCAAGGATGTTTCGCGCCCTAGGCGAAACTTCCACCTTGCACCCTCCCCCGTCCTCGAGCCCCTGCCCTGAGGTGCCTCCCCCCCCTCCGCCGTGAGGCGCCCCCCCTGCAGCAGCTCCCCACCCTCAGGCACCCTTCCCCGCCCTAGCAGGGTCGATGTCACTGTTTGTTTTGAATATAGGGAGAAAGCATTCATGAACGCAGTGGCAGAGAAAGCACCGTATATACTTGATCATAAGCTGGTTCGTTTATAAGCCGGCCCCTCAAGAGGGATACGTAAAAATGGAAATTTTTTATAACCCGTTCATAAGCCGACCCTATAATTCAGGGGTCAGCAAACTTTGGCTCCCGGGCCATCAGGATAAGCTGCTGGTGGTCCGAGACAGTTTGTTTACCTCGAGCGTCCACAGGCACAGAGGTAAACCTAAGTAAACAAAGTGTCCTGGCACGCCAGCTGCTTACCCTGACGGGTCAGGACAGCAACTGGTGGGGAAATTTTTTGGGGTGGAGAAGCTGGGGCTCAGGGGAGTAACCCCTGTGACCACCCCCTACATGACCCCACCCCTAGCCCAGGACCCCCACACTCTCCCCATCCCTTCCCACCTTATCTGGGGAGGGCCAGGGGAAGATGTCTCTGACCTGGCTGGAGCTGCTCCGGCAGGCTGGGCAGCGCGGCCGCAGGCTGGGCAGCGCGGCCGCAGCCTGCTCTGGCGGTCCAGACCGGGTGGTGCAGCCGCAGCATGTTCCAGCAGGCTGGGCCGGGTGGTGTGGCTGCAGTGTGCTCCGGCGCCCAGGTGGCGCGGCCAAAGCCTGCTCTGGGGGGTGGGGCCGAGTGGCACAGCTACAGCTGCTTTGGAGGCTGGAGGAAGAGCAGCATGGCCAGAAGTGGAGAGACTCTGCCCCCCCCCCCCTCCTCCCCTTCTGTCTCTGCTGGCTGTGCTGCGTCTCCTTGTTCCCTCCATTGGGGGGGCAGGCTGTGTCCCACCTCTCTCTCTCTATACCCATTCATAAGCCTACCCTCATATGGGCTGTTCCATCTTTTGCAAATAAAGGTCTGTTTTTCTCAGTTCGCCATCATCAGTGTGTAGTTTTGGTTCCTGATATACAACTCACTCAAGTTTCCTTGCCTCTTTTACCAAAATCTCACACATTTTATTATGCCTCCTTATGCAGGCATGTTGGACTGCTGGGTATTGTCCCAAAATGTGAGATAACGATTCATATTTAGCAGAACAATGTGTCAAGATCCCAATACATGCAGTCAGGACCCAGGGTCAGAGTGGGGGCAAATTTGAGGCAGAGTAGCGTAGAAGTGCACAGTCAGATTCCAGGCCAGGGTCGATACCAAGGGTCAGAGTCCAAGTCAGGAGTCTGAGTCAGAAGGCAAAGTCCAAATCAAGCTAAGGTTGAAGCCAGGCGTTCAGGAGTTGATCAAGGAATGATCCTGGCATCTACAGGACACTTTCAGGACTGTCCGTTAGGTTTGCATAGGGTGAGGAGCCAGACAGAAGCTGTGGGGCTGTAGCCTGTCAGACCCCTTGAGGTGGGACGTTCCATGGTCTGTGTCCATAGCAGGCCTTGGACTGTGGAGTGCAGGCTCATTACAGCTGCTGCTAGGTGGCAGCATGGAGATACTAACTGCCTAGCAGCTCTGTAGGCCTGGTTTCTAGACCCTCACACCATTATGCAGTGTCTGTGCCTCACTAAGGGATTGTCTTTGCCATGCCTTAGGTATTCCTGAGTGGAAAACACATTCATTCTCAACTTTAAGGCTGTTGGGAACTGGCGCTCTGAAACACATGTGGTTCCTGATCCAATCATAGCTAACTGGATCGTTATGAAGTGTTTGACCCAGCTTCCTTAGCATGGTAGTTCTTTCCATTAGAGAAGTCTGCATCTGTCCAGCTACAGGGGATTGGGTACTTGACCCTGGGAGCCAGCATCTCCTACTCATTGAATGGTAAAGGACACTATATGATATTCTGATATTGTCAAAGAACAGAACTTGGTCTGTTATCAGAGGTGCCGCCTTTTCATTCCCACATGCTGCCAACCACAGTCTGCTGAACTCCTCCTCAATATACTAACCAATGCAATGCTCAGAAATGTCTCATCTTTGGAACATGCAATTCTCTATGCAATCACCCTGCCTGAATAGCTGGGATGAGGCTAGAGAGTCTCATCACTCCCAGACCTCCATCCCTGGATCTGGCACAAATGCAGGTGTTGGCTAGTGGAAGAAGCCACTCCTTAATGGCCCTCCTCATGCTGTTATTGAGGGAAGCTAGTGGAGGTCTCTTACAATCGGTATGGATCTGCCAGATAGATAACCTGAGAGACAGTGAAGCCATTCAGCATGTCAGTTTTTGTAAAGGCTTGAGATGGATCCTATCAATTTTCTCCAGCCAGGTGTCAAGTTTATCAGACAGTGCAGCTTTGAAGAATTCACTTCAGAGATCAACCTTCACACCAACATATTTCTCAGACTCGCCTGGTATTATATTCAGCCCATATGTACCTATCTTCCAGGCTGCACAGTTGTTGGCAGTGTATGAGTTATGATTTGGGCTCAGGAAGAATCTGTGGCATTTTCTAGCTTGCACCTTCAGGCTGGATAGCCTGAAAAAGGACTCCAGAACATCAATGATCCCATTCATGCCTTCCCACAAGTCACTGAGCAAGACCAAATCATCGGCAAAGGCGAGAGCTGTCACTTTCTGTGCCCCATACGAGAATCCTCTACCAGACTTTTCTAGCACTGGTATCAGAGGATCAAGAGCTAGGATCATTAGCAGTAGTAACATGGAGTTCCCTTGTTTGACCCTGACTTTGATAGCAATGGGGAGGTATGAGCTCCTTCCCCACTTCTATAAGAGTATGGATGTTCCTATAGGAGTCATTAATGGTGTTCACCATGTGCTGGTACAAGACGCTCCCCACAGCACCCAGATGATGTGATCATGGGACACTGCATTGAATTCCTTGGCTATATCTATAAATATGACTTCCTGGGGCTTTTTGTCCTTATTTGCCTGCTTCACTATGATGTGAAGAACATTCAGGTTTTCTGAGCAGCCAGGTGCCACAATAAATCCTTGTGTTTCTCATTTAATGGGCACACTTTAGCCAGCCTGTTTTCAACATTCTGGAAAAGCCACAGCAAATGATGATAAGAGGCCTTCAGTTCGCTATATCCTTGAGCTCCTCTTGGTCCATCATTTTTGGGATCAGTAGCGACAGACATTCCTTAATACCATTAGCACCTGTAATCAGCCATTTGTTGAATAGCCTCTCCAACGTATCTCTGTTAGGGTCCACACGGACAAGATCTTTCAAACTGATACCATCAGGACCTGGAGCCATTCTTCTCTTTTATGTTCTTAATACTTCCTTAGCTGATATTAGGATGTTAAATGCCAAATTATCAGCCCTGACATGAGATCTAAACTGCCCAACCCATCAAAGGGCATTTTGATCTCCCACTTATCCCTGTACACATGGTGGCTATATTTGCATGGGACTTGGCTCTGGAGGTGTTCAATGCCATCAAGGATGACAGAGACAAGTTTACACCTGTCATTGTCATGTAGGCGTTGGTACCTCAGTTAAGTACCTCTTTTAGCTGCTCTTTTTCTCATCCAAGATTTCTCCTTTCCCTCCTTGTTGGTCTTGGCTTTCTTTTTGATCTCTTTTCCAGCTTTGTCTCTTTCATTAGGAAGGAGGAGAGAACTCCAATGGAAGTTGTTTCAACTAGAGGCTGACATTATGTCTCCTTCAACCCATGCACTAAGGCTGTAAGTCTCAAAGTCCTCATGACCGTAATCCTTCAGAACTTTCTTAATTTTGAGCCTCATTGTGGTTTGGGGCTCAGCAGCTCTGACTTCCAGATAACAAATGGTGGCTCCACGTCCTGGCTAAGAGTTCTCCGAGTCCTCGTTGGTCAGACCAAGCATCCTCCTTTTGTCACCAATTTACTTAGCAGATTTGGTGATCAATTCTTTTGCAATGAGTTTATTAATATACTCTGGCCCAAGTATATATTGCCAAAATTGGTAAGGAGTAACTCTTCCTGGGCCATCTAATAACTCTTGTGTTTTCCACACGGTGAGTTGTATTTAGGTTGATTGGCTTGGATTCATTCTGTGTTGTGTACCACTGTGCCAGTTGGGTTAGTCTCTTGTGTTGAGAGATACCTGATTTGGTGCCACACTGTCTGGCACACATTTCACAAACCCAGTCATCAGCTGGGTCCTGTGATGTCAATCTCATACACTTGGGGATTTAGATCCATTTTCTTACACAGGGAACATTGAAACTCCACATTCTTCCCACCGTGGTTACATTTAAGATGAATATTCAGAGCTGCTGGTTTTCCAGTATGATCCCCACAAAAGGGACATGCCGGATTGCTACCAGGAAACTTCACCAGAACCTTTCCCTGCACCCTGTTCTCGCTCTCTCCTTCTGTCACCTTGACAGTGGACACACTGGAATTCACAATGGTGTTACCATCAATTCTGTATGCCAAGCTTGCAGAGCCTTCATATCTCCTTTCTTCTCACTGGAAGGAGTTGTTGCAACACCAGGTTCGGGAGATGTGCTGGGTCCCACAGACTCCTCAAACACTGAATTATTGTTCTGCATGTAGGCAACCAGGAAGAACTTCATGACCTTGGTCTGTGCTGCAGTATTGGTACTACTGACTGCACCATCGGCATTGAGTGTCTATAAGGTACCCAGGAAGGGATACTCCTCACCTTTGATAATTACAGGGCTAGTAGTCTGGGCAATAGAATAGGCAAAAGAATCTGGTTTTACCTGTGCAATGGCCTACCTTAATACATGTAGTAGCTGTTCAGTTAAAACAGGGACAGCCTTGTCTATTCTAGTTGGGCAATTGCACAACCCTTTAAGCAGATGATTGTATGCAATCATCCCTGGCACTCATTATGGCCACGCCCTCCTAAGCAATGCATCTGGCTGTGTAGGCAGGAGGAGGATGCCTGTTCCTGGCTTGATCATTACAGGATCAGTTTCCATGCTGCAGTGACATCCACACAAAGTCTGTGCTGAGATTCAAAACCCCCACATTGCTCAAAGCATGGATAGAATGAATGGTGTTCCTTGTCTGGGAAGAGGAAACTCAGAGCACAACTACATGGCATGAACCCGGACAAAGGCAATGAGTCTGAGTGAAATGTTCACAAGCCTCATCTTCATTCTCTGCTCTGTGATTGCACCTCTTCTCACAGGTAAATGGCCAAAATGCCCAAAGGTGACACGAGTTAGAATAACAAGTACTTTTGGGGGAGGGGTGTCAAGTATCTTTTCTCGCTTTTTAACATTTATTGTATTCAAATTACGAGATTCAATCCAGTTTGTAAAAGATTAAGAACAGGTGATCTTGAGTTAGAAATCTTTGCCTGAGCTAACCCTGGAATAATCAGATTAAAAAGGGAATCTGTAAACAAATTATAGAAAGGGACTATCAAATTCAAAGGAGGATTTCAGTTTTGGGACAAGGTGGATAACGTGTGTCTAGGATGTTTTGGTAGTATTTTCTGGTTTCTATTGACATCTAAAAGGGTGACCCTGCAAGCCCACTTTGGACCAGACTGCCTGAATGATGGTTCTGTCTAGGTCACAGCTGCAGGCTCAGAGCACAAGTTTAAAAAGTTTTGATTACTAACATGTAAGCCTGACCTGAAAGGTGAAGCACAAAGCTGTAGATATCTTGGGGGACTGAAAGTGTTTTACTGCCTGCTCTTCTGTGTTCCTTATGCTGGGGCCAAGACAGCTCCCATCAAAGAAAGTCAGTGAGAATCATTCCCTTAACATCAGTGGTGGTTGGAGCTCTGCTTCAAACCATGTATTCCACAACTCTTTAATCCGTCTAGGTAGGATCCTCGCATAGTGCCTGTCAGCTCAGATTCATAGAATCTCATAGGTCTGGACTGGAAGGGACCTTGAAAGGTCATCTAGTCCAGTTCCCTGCATGCATGGCAGGATTAAGTATTCATTGGGTTCTGTGTTTCATAAGTCTGTAGGCTCTGCTTCTGAATCATGTTGTATCTTGCCCAGCTCCTTCCTGCTGCATGCAGCTCTCAGGGGTGGCTAATAGTTTTGCATGAGCCAGGAACAGACTCTCCCTGGATTCTTTCATTACACAAAGTGTAGTTCTCATTTTTCCATAAAGGGGGAGAGGGAAAATATTGACCCCATTTTAGTGATATGATTTAATGTTTAAAAAAAATGTCTTCCACACTCGCTGAATGTGGAATGGGGAAGAATATGACAATTGTTTTTAAAGTATGACAAAACTGGCCAAATTTTGAAAAATTGCTAAAAAAACTCTCGTTTTCATTTTCCTGTGCAGAAGGAGCAGAGATGTTGACCACAATCCTTGTCTAGAGTTTTAGGAAACCTGTTAGATCTTCCTATTCCTTTTCTCTGTCTCTAAATTGTCTTCTAAAGCAGTGGCTCTCAACCTTTCCAGACTACTGTACCCTTTTCCGGAATCTGATTTGTCTTGCATAACCCCAAGTTTCACCTCACTTAAAAATTACTTGCTTACAAAATCTGACATAAAAGTACAAGCACACTATCACTGAAAAATTGCTTACTTTCTCATTTTTACCATATATATTATAAAATAAGTCATTTGGAATATCAATATTGTACTTACATTTCAGTGTATAGTATATAGAGCAGTATAGACAAGTCATTGTCTGTATGAAATTTTAGTTTGTACTGACTTTGCTAGTGCTTTTTATGTAGCCTGTTGTAAAACTAGGCAAATATCTAGATGAGTTGATGTGTC
The DNA here is from genome assembly GCA_004028625.2 of Cuora amboinensis. Classification (NCBI taxonomy): domain Eukaryota; kingdom Metazoa; phylum Chordata; order Testudines; family Geoemydidae; genus Cuora; species Cuora amboinensis. Next base: position 10,812 of record ML203155.1, read on the forward strand.
CCTTGGAAGACCTCTGCGTACCCCCAGAGGTACATACAGTTCCCATGGCTGAAAACAACTGTCTTAAACAACCACTTCTTGGAGCAGCTAGTAGTGGAGCACTCAAGGGGAAGCTATTCTTGACATAGTGACTCAACTATAGTTACTTTTTAACAATCTCCTGCATGTTATTTAGGACTAAGCAACAGTGAAAAGAATGTAATTACGTTCTACATCTACAGGGGAAGATACCAAAATTTAGCCCAGAGACACTGACTTTTATGAAGGGGAACTTCCCAGAAATGAGGAGGCTTGTCAAAAAGAGCCTAAAGTGAAAAGGGAAGAAATTAAAATCCTTACACTTGGCATGGAGTCTACTTAATTCTATCACAGAGATTCCCAAGGGCAATGCAAACCTCTAAATAGGGGAAAGGAACAGAAGGCAAGAAATGAACCAGAAGGGCAAGATTAATGGATTTTAAGGCCAGAAGGGCTCACTAGATTATCTAGTCCGATCTTCCACATAACTAGAACCCTACCAAACTCACGGCCATAAAAAATATGTAATGGACCATGAAATCTGTTCTCCTCCTCCTTCCCCCCTTGTGAAATCTGGTCTTTAGTATGCTTTTACCTTATACAATACAGATTTTACTGGGGAGACTGGCGTTCCTCAAATTGGGGGTCCTGACCCAAAAGAGAATTGTGTGTGTGTGTGTGGGGTGTCACAGGGTTATTTTAAGGGGGTCGTGGCATTGCCACCCTTACTTCTGTGCTGCCTTCAGAGTTGGGCAGCCGGAGAGTGGCAGCTGTTGGCTGGGCACCCAGTTCTGAAGACAGTGTCCTGCCAGGAGCAGCACAGAAGTAAGGGTGGCACTACCATACCATGCCATCTTTACTTCTGTGTTGCTGCCTTCAGAGCTGGGTGGCTGGAGAGTGGCGGCTGCTGACTGAGGGCCCAGCTCTGCAGGCAGCAGCACAGAAGTAAGGATGGCAATACCATACCATGCCATCCTTACTTCTGCGTTGCTGCTGACTGCGGCTCTGCCTTCAGAGCTGGGCTTCTGGCCAGCAGCTGCCACTCTCCAGCTGCCCAGCTCTGAAGGCAGCGCCGCCACCAGCAGCAGCACAGAAGTAAGGGTAGCAGTACCACAACCCCCTCCCTACAATAACCTTGCAACCACCCCACAACTCCTTTTTGGGTCAGGACTCTTACAATTACAACACTGTGAAATTTCAGATTTAAATAGCTGAAATCATGAAATTTATGATTTTTAAAATCCTATGACAGTGAAATTGACCAAAATGGACTGTGAATTTGGTAGGGCCCTATGCATAACACAGGCCAGTTCCCCCTGCACTGAATCCAATGACTTGTGTTTGGCTAAAGCATATCTTCCAGAAAGGCATCAGATCTTGATGTAAAGACATTAAGAGATGAAGAATCCACCTGGGTTAGTTTGTTCCCATGGTTAATCACCCTTACTGCTAACATTTGTTCCTGGTGTCTAATTTGAATGTATCTGGCTTTAACTTTCAGCCATTGACTCTTGTTCTGCTTCCCCCTCCCTTAGATTAAAGAGCCCCTTATCACCTGACATTGTCTCCCCATGGAGGTACAGCATAATAAAGCTCTGTAAGTCTCTCATGATCAGGCCTTTTCTTCAGTCCTTGAATAATTTTTGTGTCTCGCTTCTGCACCCTCTCCAGTTTTTTAATGTTCTTTCCCAAATCTAGACTACAGAATTGTATGCAGCAGTCCAGCATCGCTCTCCCCAGTTCTGTATAAGCGGTAACATCTCACAGACTATGGGCCAGAAGGGACCCTCATGATCACCTTCCTCCTCCTATTCACCACCCGCCTATTTATGATGGCTTTAGCATCTCCTTTCTCCCATGGTTAATCACAGGGTTTCCTCGTTGTTTTTGATTAGGTATCTGTGGCAGAGGGGTGGCTGGAGGTGCTTATTAATAATTGTTGGTTTGGGTATTTAACAAACATTGAATTATGTATCCTGTGTATTGAGTGTATGTTCCTGCCACAACCTGGGGAATGACTCTGAGACCCCACAAGATGACAGAGAGCTACAGGGTGGCCTTTAAGCATTTGATAGGTGTCTTTTATGATTCCTGGTAATTCAGTTGAGGAAATCTCTTTCTTGCGCTTCTCTGTCATGCTAGCTACACAGTTGCACCTCTGGCTTCAAACTATGGGAAAGTCTACACTACCATGCTACATTGGTGTATCTTCACCAATGCAGCTGCACCGCTGTAGTTCATCTGGTGAAGACATGCTATGCTGATGGGCGAGCACTCGCTCGTTGGCATAATTACTCCACCTCCGTGAGAGGCGGAAGCTATGGGCTTGGCTATACTTATGAGTTAGAATGCATTAAAGCAGCCCTGGGCACCCTAACTCATGACGCGTCCACACTGGTAATCCATCTCCACAAGAAGTATAATGCTTGCTGCGCCTCGGCTGGAGCGCCGCGGCACCAGAGTGGATGTCCTGGTCTATTAATGCGCTCTGATTGGCCTCCAGAAGTGTCCCACAATGCCTGTTCTAGCCACTCTGGTCATCACTTTGAACTCTACTGCCCTGCCCTCAGGTGACCGACCATCAGCTCCACCCTTTAAATTCCCTGGGAATTTTGAAAATCCCCGTCCTGTTTGCTCAGCCAGGCGTGTAGTGCTCTCAGCGCATCTTTCCAGGTGACCATGCCTCCATGTGCCAGGCGATTCCCAGTATGGAGCAATGGCGAGGTGCTAGACCTCATCAGTGTTTGAGGGGAGGAAGCTGTCCAGTCCCAGCTGCACTCCAGCCCTAGGAATTACGATACCTATGGGCAGATATCAAGGGACATGATGGAAAGGGACCACGACCGGGACACAGTGCAGGGTTAAAGTGAAGGAGCTGCAGAATGCCTACTGCAAAGCATGCGAGGCAAACCGCCACTCCAGTGCTGCCCCCGTGACCAGCTGTTTCTACAAAGAGCTGGACGTGATACTTGGGGACCACCTCATCTCCACTCCAAAGACCACCATGGACACTTCAGAGCCCAGTTCAATGAGGCAGGAGGAGGAAAGCACAAGTGAAGGTGCTGAGGAGGAGGGGACAGCCCAGAATCCCTAGATCCATGCAGCCAGGAGCTGTTTTCAAGCCAGGAGGAAGAGCCAGTCGCAGCGGACGGTGTGCAGCGGACGGTGTTTGGGGAAGAACAAACACCAGAGGAGGTGCCCAGTAAGCAGCTTTTATTTTGGGAAGGAAGTTGTTCAGTGCAGGCTCCCGGGGTGAAGAGGGTTAGGGCTGCATGCATGCCTAGATGTGGAATAGGGCATTGATGTGCTCTCTCACATTGTGTAATCGACCTCAGTGATCTCGTCAAAGGTCTCATGCAAAAGCTGGGCAATCCACTTGTGCAGGTTCCTGGGCAGAGCTACTGTGCTCCTTGTCCCAGTAAGGCTAATATGTCTGTGCCACTGTGCCATGAGGGGCGGGGGGACCATTGCTGCACACATGCAAGCCACATAAGGGCCAGGGCAGAAGCTGCATTGTAGTAGAGGACCCTCCCTTGCTTCCCAGGTCACCCTCAGCAGCGAGGTATCTTCCAGGACAAACTCATCCTGTGGAAAATGTGGGGACAGTGTTCAGTATAGGGGCCCCTTGCAGCTGTTGGCTCTCCCCAAGGCACAGAAAGCCAGAGGACAGTACAGCCCTGAAACAATCAGTTCCCCTTGCCCCTGTGCTTTCTCATCATTTCAGGGCTCTTGTGGGTCATGCGCACTCACTTTGGGACAGGCACTTTCTGCTATTGCGTGCACTGTGCTTGTCTTTAAGGTTGGCTGAATCATTGCTCTGTCTGGTGTGAAAAATGCTGCCTATGTTAAGTGTTGCATTTTGGCTTTACAGCTGCAACCTTGAGATCCCAGCCATTCTTGTTATGAACAGCCGAAAGGCTGCAAAGAATCATGAAGCGTCCACTAAGAAGCAAAGAGGACATGCTGCATTAAGTCATGCAGCAGTCCCTTAGTAAAAATTAAAAAGTGCAGGAGTGGCAGGAGAGTGAAAGGAGGCTCTGCCAGCAGAATGCGGATCGCCAGCACCAAAGCACGGAGCGGCTGCTAAGCATCTTGGAGCGCCAAGCAGACTCAATACAGGAGCTCATAGCAATGCAGGCGGAGCACTTCCATGTCCGCCCCCCTCAGCCCAAAACTCTTTCTCTTGTGCCCCCATGTCACCGACAACCCACTTTCCCCAACATCTGGGTTCTTATCGCCACCAGCTTCCTTCAACACGTGTAGCTTCACCACCCAGCCCTGCAAACTATGACCCTTACCCAATGCACTCAACCCTCATCACCATGCATTTTAGCCAGCCTGAAGTGCATCACTCATTGCACGGCACTCCAGGCAGAAAGGCTGAGTATGATAACAGGACATATGCAAATCTGTGATTGTCCCGTTCCCCATCACACCCCTTCCCTTGTCCCACACAGCACAGATGTGTCATGACCTTTCTGTTTCTCAAGCAGTTGTGTTTCTTTTCAATAAATGAATTTTTTGGCTTTGAAAACATTATTATTGCTGTAGCCCAGGAAAGCAACAGGCACTGCAAGTCAGTGCATCATACATAGCAAACACAGATTCCTACTAACATTGGAACCACAGCACTTCACTCCCGTGCAGGGCACCAAATGTTACTGGTGGCTTTCAGCCACAAATTGCTCCCTCAGGGCATCCCTAATCTTGCAGCCCTGTGCTGGGCCCCTCTAATAGCCCTGCTCTCTGGCTGTTCAAATTCAGCGACCAGGTCTTGAACCTCCGAGGTCCATACCTGAGTGAACATCTTTCAAATGTTATGAAGGGTACAGCATGTGGATATAACCGTGGGGATGTTGTCATCGGCCAGGTCCAGCTTCCCATACAGACAGCGCCAGCAGCCCTTTAAACGGACAAAAGCACACTCCACAATCTTTGCACCGACTCAGCCTGTTGTTGAACCACTCCTTGCTGCTGTCAAGGCTCTCTTGTAGGGTTTCATGAGCCACAGGGTAAAGGGTAAGCAGGGTCTCCAAGGATCACAATGGGCATTTCGACTTCCCCTACGGTGATCTTCTGGTCTGGGAAGAAAATCTCAGTTTTCAGCTTCCTGAACAAGCCTGTGTTCCGAAAGATGCATGCGTCATGCACTTTTCTGAACCAGCCTGCGTTAATGTCAATCAAATGCCCACGGTGATCTACAAGCGCCTGGAGAACCATAGAGAAATACCCCTTCCAATTTATGTACTCCGAGCTTAGGTGGGCTGGTGCCAGAATTGGAATATGCGTCCCATCTATCACCCCTCCGCAGTTAGGGAAACCCATTTGTGCAAAGCCAGCCACAATGGCATGCATGTTACCCAGAGTCACGGTTCGTCTGAGCAGGATGCGATTAATGGCCCTACAAACTTGCACCAATATGATTCCAACGGTCGACTTTCCCACTCCAAACTGGTTAGCGACCGATCGGTAGCTGTCTGGAGTTGCCAGCTTCCAGACTGCAATAGTCACCCACTTCTCCACTGGCAGGGTAGCTCTCAATCTCGTTTCTTGTGCCGCAGGGTGGGGGCGAGCTCATCACACAGTCCCATGAAAGCGGCTTTTCTCATCCGAAAAGTCTGCAGCCACTGCTCATCATCCCAGACTTGCATGACGATGTGATCCCACCACTCAGTGCTTGTTTCTCGAGCCAAAAGCTGCGTTCCACTGTGGTGAGCATGTCCGTGAATGCCACAAGCAATCTCATGTTGTATGCGTTATGCGAGTCGACATCATCGTCGGACTTCTCACTGTCAGTTTGCAGCTTACGAGTAACTCGACTGCAATTTGTGACGTGCTGGTGAGACCCATCAGCATATTCCTCAGCAGTTCAGGATCCATTCCCACAGACCGAAAGGGAAGACAGAGCGCGCAGTACAAAAAACGTTGAAAGATGGCGCCAAATGCAGACGGAAGCACAGGCACTGCTGGGATGCGAAGTAATGCATCGTGGGGCATTGGCACAGGACCAAGAATGCCCCACCCACCCCCCTCTCCCCCTTCCCACAAGCCACAGCGCCAGAATGGGAAGAGCTGCTCTGTAGGATAGCTGTCCATAATGCACTGCTCCCAATTCCACTGCAATTGCCGCAAATGTAGCCACGCCAGTGCACTTGCAGCTGACAGTGTTAACACATGGCAGCGCTTTCCTTGCTGTGGTCTCCGAGGGCTGGTTTAACTCACGGCACTCTACATCTGCAAGTGTAGCCAAGCCTTATGTCAGCAGGAGAGCATCTCCCACCGACATAGCACAGTGTGGACACCGCTTTAAGTCAATGTAACTTACATCGCTCAGTGGGGTGTAGTTTTCACACCCCTGAGCAACATACATTATATTGACTTAAGCGGTAGTGTAGTCCAGCCATATGCTTTATACTTCCCTATTTCCACCTCTAGCTTACAGTCACTGATCTGGTCAGAATGTGCCATAGATTTGTATACATCACAGGTGTCTGCCAAAGCAATCATTCTGCGCAGATCACCGAAGCAGTCCAATTTATTGCTGTTTTCGACATGCTCTTCCCAGGGACTCATTTTTTAGTGTTTTTAGGTGCTGGTCTAATATCTTGAGCATTTTTTGGTTTTGCCCAATTCACTGCACAATGCTGATTTATTTCCTGAGAAGCCTCCACTCTCTGCACTGAATGGGACAGGAGTCCTGTGGAAAGAAATAGTAGGTGATCATGTATTTAGAAACCATCACAATGCATAAGCACAAAGGGTCCCAATTAAGTTTGCATGAGGAAAGGTGAGTCTGGCATTTTCTAACCTTTAACTTTACAACCACAATAGCTTTATTTCTACATATGTTTTTTGTACTTAGACTCCTAGCTAAAAAAGAAAAGAGATAGAAGCAAATTCTGCTGTATGTAGCTGTGCCCCCCTGTCTGTCCTATGGAACTGAACCCTACACTTCTAACAGGGCAGCACAGACCTGGAGCACTTGAGCTAAAGGATTGATTACAGCAGCTGTTGTCCTCGGTGAGCCAGCTACTTGAGAAGGGTGTGTTGCATACTGAAACAATGAGTTACATCAACACTAATAACCCTGTTTTTCAGAGAGCATAGTTGAGCACTTGGATTTGGCAGGGTTTTTCTGGGAGTCAATCTAGCTCAAAATTTGGCCTCTTCCTAGCTTGTGTTATCTCTCAGTTGGGTAGAAGGGCTTGCTCAATAGCCAGGTTTGTAAAAAGCCCACACTTATTACCACCACCTGGAAAAGGGAAGACTCAAACTTAGAATTTGGTGTTTTTTTAATACCACACAGTTAGCTCTGAACTGCAGGGTACTAGACAATATAGGTGGATGATCCATTGTGCCTTTGTTTGGTCCAGAGCAGTTGGGTGTGGCAAGCTGAAGTAAGGTGCCAGGGAAGTGCCAATAGAATGCTTGTGGGTTTTGGCAGCAAACCAGGAACAATGTGTACGGAGAAAAACACATATCGTAAATGAAGATACTTTCCCAATTCATAACATCTTCCTGGCCCCAGGACTATCCCTTTACCAAATTTCAAAGACCCGCTGTAAGCCAAATTATTATGATGGAAATGAGTGGCAACCTAATGATAGAATTCATAACTACTCTTTACACAAAAAACCCTACATTAAAAGAACGTTAAGGTTGCAAAGTAAAGGACTCAAAAATTAGGAAATGCCAGACTGAAAGACGCTGGAGCACTTACCTGCACCTGATTCAGTCCCTGAGCAGCATCCATCCTGTGCTGCTGAATGAGACAGAACTAGTGTGGAAAAAATAGTATGTGCTGATGTAATTAGAGACTGTATCATAATGCAGACACGTAAGGGAGCCAAAACTAAAATCATATGGTTAAACTAACACTGTCATTTCCTGATTTTTGAGTGCTTGACTTTGCAACCTTAACATTCATTTAACACCATTTTGTATATAATTTCCTAAATTATTTTAAGAAGCAAACTGAAAAACAAATTCCATCACACAGAAATTCGGGGCTCATCATTTAGATCCACTGCACAGTTCTCTGCCTTTTGAGCTAATGGGGTAACTCAGTGGTTCTCAAACTTTTGTACTGGTGACCAGGGGCGGCTCTAGGAATTTCGCCGCCCCAAGCACGGCGGCACGCTGCAGGGGGCGCTCTGGCGGTCACCAGTCCCGCGGCTCCGGTGGACCTCCTGCAGATGTGCCTGCGGAGGGTCCGCTGGTCCCGC
>ML203155.1:19154-29529 GCA_004028625.2 Cuora amboinensis
GGAGCCGCCTGCCGCCCTCCCGGTGACAGGCAGAGTGCCCCCCGCGGCATGCCGCCCCAAGCACGCGCTTGGCGCGCTGGGGTCTGGAGCCGGCCCTGCTGGTGACCCCTTTCACACCGCAAGCCTCTGAGTGTGCCCTCCCCTTATGAATTAAAAACTTTTTTTAATATTTAACACTATTATAACTGCTGAGTGAAGCATGGTTTGGGGTGGAGGCTGACAGCTCACGACCCCTCATGTGATAACCCTGTGACCCCGAGGGTCACAACCCCCAGTTTGAGAACCCCTGGGGTAACTAGTAGCAGCAGCAGACTATTGTTCTCTGTGTAGACCCGCTACTATAGAGGGTTTCACAACTAGTTTCTGACAGAAAAGGAATGTTGCTTCATTTACCTTATTTGTTCAAGCCCAGTTATATGAGGAGTTTGCTCCAGTGGATTAGGTATTGAATGATAATTAGACGACCTCTATCCCACACATACTTTTTCTGTTAGTGCTTTTCGGAATTGCAGTTAAATATTCTTAGGCAAGTAAATATCATCTATCTCAATTGATTTATTCACACCCGTTTGAACAAGTACATCAGAACCAGAAGCTTTATTTTGTGCCTATTGAATTAAATCTTGCACAATTGTAATAAAAATGTGTCATCCTAGGCTCAGATCTTGTAATCCACCCTCCCAATGGCAGTAATTGTAATTAAAAACTAACATTTTACTTGTCTATTAAAAAAAGTTACTTGCTAAGGGCAAACAGACTTTTACATTTCCAAGACTGATTTAATTAGTTATATAAAACTATGTGAAGTACAGTAAGAATGAGAAACTTGTGTGTCACTATAGCTAACCTTTGTTTTCAATTATCCAACTTATAACAAGGAGCAGTGGTGCAAAGCATCAGTGTCCTCTAGGCTCCTCTCTGAAGAGCAAAGTTGAAATTCTCTTCCTTCCTTCCGGATCCAGGAGATCCCAAGTAGATGGCTTGGTCTGTTCTCATTAATTCAGGTTAGGCAGGGAAGACAACTGTTTTCCATTAGCTTCACCATGTCGAGTGAGGATCCTGCCTACCCACTCCTGAGGAGTATGCATCCCAGGGCCCCATCGGCTGTGATTCAGGATCTTGGATCTGGAAATTGAACCCTCAAGTGCCACTAGGAAAGAATGGTAAAATTGTTGATGATGCAGAAAAGGCAGAAATGTTCAGTAAATATTTCTGTTCTTGTGACAAAGTTCCTCCTCTACCTTGGTGGGTCCTGTGCTTACTGGTGGATTTGTTTGCCTCAGAGATCTTCCCCTCTGGTGGAACCCACAGTCTGGGTTAACTCCTTCTGTGTCTGATCAGGAGTTGGGAGGTTTGGGGGGAACCCGGGCCTGCCCTGTACTCCGGGTTCCAGCCCTGGTCCCTGTAGACTATAGCTGTCTATAGTGCCTCCTGTAACAGCTGCATGACAGCTACAACTCCCTGAGCTACTTCCCCATAGCTTCCTCCAAACACCTACTTTATCCTCACCACAGGACCTTCCTCCTGGTGTCTGATAACACTTATACTCCTCAGTCCTGCAGCAGCAGCAGCAGCAGCAGCAGCATTCTCCCTCTCTGCTCCTTGCACCTCTTGCTCCCAGCTCCTCACACATGCACCACAAACTGAAGTGAGCTCCCTTTTAAACTCAGCTGCCCTGATTAGCCTGCCTTAATTGATTCTAGCAGCTTCTTGATTGGCTGCAGGTGTTCTAATCAGCCTGTCTGCCTTAATTGTTTCCAGAAAGTTCCTGATTGTTCTGGAACCTTCCCTGTTACCTTACCCAGGGAAAGGGGACCTACTTAACCTGGGGCTAATATATCTGCCTTCTGTCACTCTCCTGTAGCCATCTGGCCTGACCCTGTCACAGTTCTGTATTTAGAAAAAGCACAATGCCATGTTCACAGAGTAGAATAATAGATTATTAGGGTTGGAAGGGACCTCAGGAGATCATCTAGTCCAACCCCCTGCTCAAAGCAGGACCAATTCCCTGCATTCGACAAAGAGGGTATTCACCCATGAAAGCTCATGCTGCAAAATGTCTGTTAGTCTATAAGGTGCCACAGAATTCCCAACTAAATCCCGAAATGGCCCCCCTCAAGGGTTGAACTCACAACCCTGGGTTTAGCAGGCCACTGCTCAAACCACTGAGCTATCCCTCCCCCATTTAATAATATATGGAGCTATACCAATCTCAGAGCTGGAAGGGACCTTGAAAGGTCATTGAGTCCAGTCCCCTGCCTTCACCAGCAGGACCAAGTACTGTCCCTGACATTTTTTTTTTTTTTTTGCCCCAGATCCTTTAATGGCCCCCTCAAAGATTGAACTCACAACACTGGGTTTAGCAGGCCCATGCTCAAACCACTGAGATATCCCTCCTCCTTGACATTCCAGCAGTAACTACAGAGGTTCTTACACAGCAACAGCTTAGGACATACATTTTAAAATCATCTTTAACCCAGAAGTTTTAAAAGAATTGACCAAGGAGCCCTCTGAACCATTGATATTGATTTTTAACAAATCTTGGACACTGAGGAAGTTCCAGCAGACTGGAAAAAAAGCTAATGCTGTGCTAATATTTAAAAAAGGGTAAATAGTGACCCAGATAAGTAGGCCAGGGGGCCTGATGTCAGTCCCAGATAAAACCATGGAAGGTCTGATACAAGACTTAGTTAATAAAGAATTGTCATATGGTTAATCCTATTCGACAGATTTGTATATAAAATACATCTTGTTAAACAAACTTGGCATTGGTTTGCTGGTTGATAAAAGTGTTATTGACATGATATAACTAGACCTACCTTTGTAAGATGTTTGACTTAGTACCACATGACATCTTGATTAAAATATTAATCACTGATCAAAATCAATGTAGCCCACGTTAAATAGGTTAAAGTGTCCAACTAACAGGTCCCCAAAGGTAATGTAAAGAGGGAGTTATTAACAAATAGGGGCAGTGAGGTTCTATATGAATCTGTTCTTGGCTCAATGGAATTCAATATGATTATCACTGATCTGGGAGGAAATATAAAATCATTATTGGTGAAGTTTGCAGATCACACAAAACTTGGTGGAGTGGCAAATAATGAAGGGGACAGATCAGTTATACGGTACAATCTAGACTGCATGGTACAATGGGCTCACTTGAATAACATGCATTAATACAGTTATATGCAAAGTCATATGTCTAGGACCCAAAAACATAGGTCACAGCACAGGGGACTGTACCCTAGAAAGCAGAGACTTTTAAAAGGATCCGGGGTCCTGGTGGAATCTGACTGAACATTATATCCCATGATGTGATGGCAAAGAGGGCTAAAATAATCCTCGGGTAGATAAACAGGGTACTATTGGTTAGGAGCAGGGAGATGGTGCTATCACTTGTGATGATGGTGTATATAAACCCTGCATCAACTGAGAAGGGGTTAACTAAAGCTTGAGAGGTCTGTTTGCCCTCCCCCTGTTGTTATACCTGGAGGATGTGTCAGGCTCAGGGAGGAGTTGGAGTTCAGAGCAGGTGGGAGGAGGAGACCCAGGAGCGCGGTGGTCTGGAATGCCCTCTCTGTGGGAAGGGTCTGCTAGAAGCCAGGCCGAGGGAGAAGTGTGGGAAAGCTACAGGAGTGCAGCTAGCTCCTGAGGTGGGCCATGGGAAAAGGGCAAGGCCAGGGAGGCAGCCCTTTGGCTCAGCGTTCAGTAGACGAGCAGAGAACTAGAGATGGACCAAAAGCTCAAGTTTGAGGTGTGCAGAAGTTACTTAGTTTGTATTTTTGTCTGGTTTTCGAGTTCCGGCAGGAAGCTCCAGGGGGAAGCCCTGCAAGCCACCGCTTTGGAAGAAGAATAAGGCAAAAGAGAAGCCCAGGGTGGGTGGAAGATGTGTTGATTGACAGTATTCTGACAGACATTCTTTGTTTGGGACATCAGTGAAAGAGACCGAGCCATATGGTCACAGCTACAGTAGTTGGTGACCAGGGATTGGCGGAATCACTAGAGCTGGGTTCTTTTGTTAGTGTTACAGAGCATTGCTGGTGCTGCACAGTTGCTAATGCTGCTATTCTTGGAGCTCCCGTGTTAGCTGCTCTCACAGAGAGTGCAGCATGTTGATTCAGCAGACCCTGATGTTATTCAGAAAGAAAGACCACAGGCTCAGTTTGCTAGTGAAGGTGCTCGGCCAGGTTTATTGTCCGCAAAGCACAATACTAGTGCCCTGTCCAATGAGTTACAGGGATACTAACACATGTACGCCCCAGGGCTCCAGCTGTGGCTGGGAGCCCCAGGGCCTTTAAATCACCCCCGAGCTACCAGCTGCAGAGGTGGCTGGGAGCCCCCGGGCTCAAGGACGCTTTAAAGTGCCCAGGGCTCTGGCCGCCGCTGCCGCTACCGCAGCATAGCTCCGGGCCCTTTAAATCGCCGACGGAGCCCTGCTGCTGCTACCCTGGGGCTCTGGCAGCCGGGCTTGGGCAGCAATTTAACGGGCCCCGCTGCCTGAGCCCCGGGGTAGCGGCAGCAGGGCTCCCATGGGGATTTAAAGGGCCAGGGACTCCGGCTACTGCGGGGAGCCTCGGGCCCTTTAAATCGCCAGCCTGGGGAAGCTGGTCCAGACCAGACCGGCTTACTTTCACCTCTGCCCTTATACCTTGTACCTGCTAGTTTGAACGAAACATGCTCATCCATTATCCTGTCATTCCCCTCCTTATCTTATGAGGGGTCAATGTGTTCCTGTGCTACCTCTTGGGAATTTGTTTACATGGTTACTTGAGAACTGCTTACTTGGTTAGCCAATAGCTGGTGTGTTACTATTCTGCCAAAGCCAGGCCTAACTCTGGTTCATAGCCTTTGGTTCACACTGTTATGTTTAGGGCTCCAGCTGGGATCAGAGACCAGAGATGAGAGGTAGTACCAGGCTGGAATCAGGAGACAGGAATCGGGGTCAGAGTCAAGCCATAGTTGAAGACCCAAGATCAGAGGTAGTACCAGGCTGGAATCAGGAGGCAAGAGTCAGGCTGGGATCGGAGACCAGAGATCAGGACACAGGGTGAGGTCTGGTGTTGCAGCAGACCAGAAGTCTATGTGATTGCCCAAAAAACTTCCTGGGCCACCCTGGAGGGTTAAATAGGGTGCTTGGCTAATCAGAGGACCTCAGGGTACTGTTGTCACTCTAGGTCCCTTTGGCAGTATGTCCTACAGCACCTACTTCCCAGAGTGCTCCCTGGTTGCAGGGCTACATGATGGCACTGTGGGAATATCCGCTATCCCAAGGTCTCAGAATTCTAGTCCGTGGATCCTGGCAATGAGTACCTGGAAGGAGAGGACCTATAACGTGAGCTGGCCAGAGGTTCAAGTCATCATCATTCCACATGCCTGACACCCAGAGGAGGACAGTGGGGCAGAGCTGCTGAACTGCCATCTCATGCTATGAGGGGGTGGTGAGACAACAGTAAGACCCTGCATATGGCACACACGGGATCATGCCTGGAACACTGCATGCAGGTCCCATATCCATATTTGAAAAATTGGAAGGGGTTCAGAAAAGAGCTATAGTACTTATCTGAAGTTTGGAAAACCTCTCTCCCAGTGAGAGGCTTAAGACGCGTTGCCTATTAAGTTTCTCCAAGAGATGATTAAGGGGAAGATATCTGATACTAGAGGGATCTTTAATCTAGCAGAAAAAGGCAGGACAAGACCCAATGGCTGGAAGCTGAAGCCAAACAAATTCAGACTGGAAATAAGGCAGCAAGAGGAATTAACCATTGGAGCAACTTACCGAGGGATGTGATGGGTTCTCCATCACTTGGAGTTGCTCATTCTAAATTGGATGCCTTTCTAAAAGATCCAGTTTTATCCACTATTTTATTGACCTCTTCAAACAACTCTAAAGTAGTGAAGAGGCATGATTTTCCTTTACACAAGTCATGCTGGTCTGAGTCCCTGTCATATTACAAACAGCTAGGTACGTTATCATTCTATCTTCAATTATAATTTCAACCTATATGCTAATTTTTAAAGTCCTTCAGAGCTCGAGTGGCAGTGCTGAAGTGAAACGATGAAGCATGTTGTGAAGCTTCATCGTTGAAGCATGTCCTTCCAAACTGTGTTATTAATTTAGCAAATGGTCACAACTAGTTGTTTCTCTCCCTTTGGTGGAATCCTAGACAAAGAAGGTCTGCTGCCAGCTCCTCAGAATATCTCTATCCTGTCCACCAACATGAAGCACTTCCTGACCTGGAGTCCAGTGACGGTCCCTGGAGAAACTGTGAGATACTCCGTTGAGTTTCAGGGGTAACTCGCCTGTTTTTAATCCCTTCTCTGGATGCTAGTTAGACAAAAGCCCTGGATCCCCTGCACATGGCATACATAGGTCTATGCACACTGATGCAGGAGAAATGTTACAGTCCCATCAATAATAATGCAGAAGTGGGAAAATGTCGTTGGCCTCATGAGGAGCCTGCCTGCAGCCCAGGCCTTTATAATTAATTGTGTGTTATTTAGATCATAGCAGTGCCCACTATGGGCTAGGCGCTTTCCACACCACTGTGGAGACAAAGTCTCTGCCCCAAAGAGCTCACAATCTAGGAAGACAGGCAACAGACACAGGTGGGGAGGGAACAGAAAAACATACAAGTGAATTTTTTTCCCGGACAGTAGATTATTTTGGGAAATATATAGGAGGGTTCTGAAGAAACAAAGTCAGTAGAATGTTCAGTCACCTTGCTAAAAAGAATCTGTAATGCTAAAAACACCTGCATAGTCACTGCAGCTGCATCACTGAGTTCATTCACTCCAGCTTTCTCATTCACTCCAAGAAGGGGTTTTCTCAAACAGCTTCACACATTTCTCTCACAGATACACTGAAGCATAAGGGAGGCTGAGATATACCCATATTGCTTCCATCCACTCCCATTATGCCAGCCTCAGGGGTCCTCTTTGATGGCAAACAGTCTCAGGTTGTGTGGTAGGAGGGTTGGGCATCTGATTCCATCCGAGTTTGTCTGCACTTGAATTTTTAGTTTAACAAATATTAATTTGTAATATTGTGAATTCTATTGTAGACAGGGCACAAACATTGTTCCTAGTTGTGTTTTTAACCCTAAGCTGCATGACTAGCTACAAACATAAGAGTGATGATAGTGGGTAAGACCAATGTCCATCTAGCCCAGTATCCTCTCTTCCTACAGTGGCCAATGCCAGATGCTTCAGAGGCAATCAGCAGAACAGGCAATTATCTAGTGATCCATCCCCTGTTGTCCATTCCCAGTTTCTGGCAAACAAAGGCTAGGGACACTCAGAGCTTGGTTTTGCATCCCTGCGCATCCTAGCTAATAGCCACTGATAGACCTATCCTCCATGACTTTATTTAGTTATTTTTTGGACCCTGTTATAGTTTTGGCCTTCACAACATCCCCTGGCAACAAATTCCACAGATTGACTGAGTGTTGTGTGAAGAAGTACTTCTTTTTGTTTGTTTTTAAACCTGCTGCCTATTAATTTCATGGGTGACCCCTAGTTCTTGTGTTATATGAAGGAGTAAATAACACTTTCTTCAAACCATTCATGATTTTATAGACCTATATCATATCCCCTCTTAGTTGTTGCTCTTCGAAGCTGAAAAGTCTCAATCTTTTTAATCTCATGTCATACATAAGCTGTTCCATACCCTTAATAATTTCTGTTGCTCTTCTCTGTACCTTTTCCAATTCTAACTTTTTTTTTAGATGGGTTCACCAGAATTACACACAGTATTCAAGATGTGGGCATACCGTGGATTTATATAGAGGCATTATGATATTTTCTGTCTGGTTACCTATCCCTTTCCTAGTGATCCCTAACATTGTTATTTTTTTTGACTGCTGCTAAATATTGATCAGATGTTTTTAAAGAACTATCCTCAATGACTCCAAGATCTCTTTCCTGAGTGGTAACAGCTAATTTCGACTCCATCAATTTGTGTGTATAGTCGGGATTGTTTTCCAATGTACATTATTTTGCATTTATTAACATTCAATTTCATCTGCCATTTTGTTGCCCACTCACCCAGTTTTGTGAGATCCGTTTGTAACCCTTTGCAGTCTGCTTTGGGTTTAGCTATCTTGAGTAATTTTGTATTATCTACAAATTTTGCCACCTCACTGTTTAGCCCTTTTTTTCTAGATCATTTATAAACAGGTTGAACAGTACTGGTCCCAATACAGTTTCCTGGGGGGACACAGCTATTTACCTCTTTCCAGTCTGAAAACTCACCATTAGTTGCTACTGTTCATTTTCTTTTAACAAACGTTTTAGCACTTCTATTGTCCAGTGGCCCCCACTGATTGTTTAGCAGACTTACTGCTTCTGATGTACTTATTTTTTTATTTTTTTTTAGTTAGTTTTTGAGTCATTGGCTAGTTGCTCTTCAAATTCTTTTTTGGCCTGTCTAATTATACTTTTACACTCGACTTGTCACAGTCAATGTTCCTTTCTATTTATGTTCCTTTCTATTTTCCTCAATAGGATTTGAAAGGATGCCTTTTTGCCTCTAACGACTTCTTTTCCTTTGTTGTTTAGTCATGGTGGCACTTTTTTGGCTCTCTTACTATGTTTTTTAATCAACCCTTTGCTCTCTTTATCCCAGCAACAATGTAAACTTATCTCGCTTTATGAATTAAAGTTTACAGGTATAAGGGAATCTCCTAGTATATTGAGAACAGAAATGATAGCTGTAGTCCTCTCTAGCTAAAATTACTGGCTGCTCTTTGAGTGTTACCTTTCCCAGTAGGCACATAGTCTGTACTTACATTAGCACATACCAAAGAGTTGTGCTTCATTGAGACAAGGTGGCAGTCAGAATACCTTACGCTCTTGGTCTTCTATTTCTATATACTATGAGCAGAGTATGGAAGGCCAGAGGCTTTTTTCCTCTTCTGGAATGCAATGCAGTACATCTTACTTTGGCAATACTGAGATGGTAAATTCATTACTTGTTATATTATTTACACATTGAAAATGGAATTCTTAAATGATTATTATAGTCATATAATGTGTGTACATACAACAGACTTATCTGACCCCCTTTACAGTAGTATCTGAGCACCTCAAAATGTTTACAATAGTTCTCACCACAACACTCATGCGAGGTAGGGAAGTAGAATTTCCATTGTACAGATAGCCTCTCTGTTTCAGTTCCCTAAGCGGCTTGTCCAAGTCACATTTGGAAGTCTATGGGAGTGCAGGGAATTGACCCCAACTCTTCCGAGTCCCAATCAAACACTTACATGTGATGACAGATATTCAGACCATGAACAGTACATCTCCTTATCTCATTCATAGATGATGATGATGTTCGTCCATCATTTTCGAAGAAGACCTTGACATCTAACAGGTTGTGAGCTGTCCAAGGTGCGTCCGCAAGTGGCTGGTAAGGCCAATACGGGCACGGAATGTTCTGCCACATGTCGGGCAGACATGTGTGGGCACCACTGTTGCAGCATTTACAGCTCTGGCTTTACGGAGTGCTCGCTTCTCTTGTGCTATGGTTATCCTTCTGGCTTCAGATGTCTGGCAGCCTTGGTGGATCAGCGTATGCCATGTCGATTGGTCTTGTGCCAGGGTTTCCCAGGAGGTGATGTCGATATCCAGGGACTTGAGAGAGGCTTTCAGCGTGTCTTTGTATCGCTTCTTTTGTCCCCCGTGCGATCGCTTTCCTTGAGACAGCTTACCATAGAAAAGCTGTTTGGGGATGCGATGGTCTGGCATCCTTACAACGTGGCCTGCCCAGCGTGTCTGGGCTTTCATAAGCAGAGTGTGAACCGACGGCAGGCCTGCTCTGGAGAGGACTTCTGTATCTGGCATCTTATCCTGCCACCCGATCCTCAGAAGTCTGCGGAGGCAAGTCGTGTGGAAGTGGTTCAGTTGCCTAACATGCCTCCTGTATACAGTTCAAGTCTCACTGGCATACATCAGGGTAGTTAGCACTGCTGCTCTGTAGACTTTAAGCTTTGTAGCAAGGCTTATTCCACGGCGGTCCCACACATTGGTCAGCAGTCCGCCGAATGCAGAACTTGCCTTGGCGATTCTGCAGTTGACCTTGATGTCAATTGTCACTGCGCGGGAGAGGGTGCTGCCAAGGTATGTAAATTGGTCCACTGCTTGCAGCTTTTGTCCCTTCATTGTGATGGTGCGGTCTTGGTCTTGGGCTTTCGGAGCTGGCTGGTGCATCACTTCGGTTTTCTTTATGTTGATAAGGAGGCCGAAGTTGTCGCATGCTGCTGCGAATTTATCCATGCTAGCTTGCATTTCCTGCTCCGATCCAGCATTCAGGGCACAGTCGTCAGCAAAAAAAGAAGGTCTCGTAGCACAGTCTCCTTTATCTTGGTGACAGCCT
>SCPV02126038.1:0-11370 GCA_004028625.2 Cuora amboinensis
CACCTTCTTGTCAACTGTCTGTAATGGGCCACTGTTACCACTTCAAAAGTTATTTTTCCTTTCTTGGTATCCTGCTGTTAATTGATTTATCTCGTTAGACTGACCTCACACGTGGTAAAGCAACCCCCATCCTTTCATGTATTTATACCTGCACCTGTATTTTTTCACTTCATGCATCTGATGAAGTGGGTTCTAGCCCATGAAAGCTTATGCCCAAATAAATGTGTTAATCTCTAAGGTGCCACAAGGACTCCTCATTGTTTTAGTCTGCTTGAGAGGCCCACCATACCAAGCTGCATTGTGGCTAGCAAATTTTCATGAGATGGGGGAGCATGATGACATGCAGAGTGATCACTGCAAATTGTAGTGTGTGTGGGAGCTTTCACTCTGGAAGACTGATCTTCATCACTGTTCTTGCACAACTGAAACACAATTACAATTCTCTCTTAGGCTAATTCTTCTAATGTAATTGCTGAGCTGGATGAGGAATTTGATGGTCTATATGCTATACTGGATGAGATGAAGGAAAGTATGACCAACAGTATTAAGCAAGAACAAGCTCATAAATCTCAAGAGCTACAGGTAATTACATACATCTGAAAGCTTTTTGCAGTACTAAGGATGTAATTCTTGACAAATTAGCTAGTTTCAGTCTTAACGCAAAATGATTTTGCAGCATGTATTGATAACAAGTATGTTTATCCCTAGCTAAGGTGTGTTCTATCTTAAGTATTTACATGGCTTCCATTGCATGAGTTCCTCAAATTTTTAAATATATTTAACTCACAGGGATATTGAGTATAAGGAAGTGCTGTTATCCCCCATTTTACTGATGGAACTGAGGCACAGAGAAACTAAGTGACATGTCCAGGGCCACACAGGCAGATTGTAACAGACCTGAGAATCAAACCCAGGTCTCAAGTCCTAGGCTAGCACCTACTTATTGATCCATAAGTAGTTGTCTGCTTTCCACTGGAAAAATATGAGGTACTTGTTGCTACACAATTCCCAATACATATGTTTTTTCTGAAGTGTTGAATTACTAAATTTGATATAAGAACAGGTATTACAATTTTACACACCGTGTAGGGGAATATTTTTGGGAGTGAAGAAATATGAACAAAATAACTGACTTTCTGAACTGGATATCAACTTTGGATTTTCTCCAATAGCTTGTCACTGATAAAGTATATTTTTTGGAAAGGTAAACATCGGCATGTGTTGCAAGGGACTATGAATGTCATCTTTTTAATTGCTGTTCCTCTAGTTAAAAAAATATATTGGTGTTTAACATTGGAGTCCTCAAAGTAATTTCCATGTGGATGGAATGGCATCCTTATTTTCCTTTATTTTGAAAATGTCTACCTTTCCTCTTCACCTTCCCACTCTGAAAGGCTTCCCTCCCCTTATTCCTTGCTGCTGCTTTTTTTTTAAATTAAAGTCCTAGGGGGTATGTCTACATTATGAAATTAGGTCAAATTTATAGAAGTTGTTCTTTCAGAAATCGTTTTTATACAGTCGATTGTGTGTCCCCACAAAAAATGCTGTAAGTGCATTAAGTCGGCAAACTGTGTCCACAGTACCGAGGCTAGTGTCGACTTCCAGAGCGTTGCACTGTGGGTAGCTTTCCCACAGTCTCTGCCATCCATTGGAATTCTGGGTTGAGATTCCCAGTGCCTGATGGGGCAAAAAGTGTTGCGGGTGATTCTGGGTACATGTCATCAGCCCCTCCTTCCCCCCGTGAAAGCAACGGCAGACAATCGTTTTGCGCCTTTTTTCCTGGGTTACCTGTGCAGATGCCATACTACGGCAAGCATGGAGCCCGCACAGCTGACCGTCACCATAAGTCTCCTGGGTGCTGGCAGCCGTGGGACTGCATTGCTACACAGCAGCCGCTCATTGCCTTTTGGCAGCAGACGGTGTGTTATGACTGGTAGCCGTTGTCGTATTCCTGGGTGCTCTTTTAACCGACCTCGGTGAGGTCAGTCGGGGCACCTGGGTAGACAGGAATGACCTGACTGAGTCACTCCCATATCTTCTGCCAAGCACCCAGGAGCTGACGATGGCTAGCAGTCGAACTGCACCGTCTGCTGCCACCCTAAAGATCTAAAAGATAGATGGAGTGGATCAAAACAAAAAATAGACCCGATTTGTTTTGTATTCATTTGCTTCCTCCCTCCGTGAAATCAACGGCCTGCTAAACCCAGGGTTTTGAGTTCGATCCTTGAGGGGGCCATTCTGTGTGACTGTTTGTGTTTCTCCTTGATGCAAAGCCACCCCCTTTGTGGACTGTAATTCCCTGTAAGCCATGTCATCAGTCGCCCCTCCCCAGAGCAACGGCAGACAATCATTTCGTGCCTTTTTTCAGCCCAGGCGCCATAGCACTGGGATCATGGAGCTTGCTCGGATCACCATGGCAATTATGAGCACTGTAAACACCATGTGCATTATCCTGAAGTATATGCAGAACCTGCCAAAGCAAAACCAGGCGAGGAGGCGACAGCAGCGTGGTGACGAGAGTGATGAGGACATAGACATGGACATAGACTTCTCGCAAAGTACGGGCCCCGGCTGTGTGCACATCATGGTGTTAATGGGGAGTGTTCATGCTGTGGAATGCTGCTTCTGGGCCCAGGAAACAAGCACAGATTGGTGGGACCACATAGTGTTGTAGGTCTAGGACGATTTCCAGTGGCTGCAAAACTTTTGCATGCGTAAGGGCACTTTCATGAAACTTTGACTTGCTTTCCCCTGCCTTGAAGCACCAGAATACCAAGATGAGAGCAGCCCTCACAGCTCACAAGCGAGTGGCAATAGCCCCGTGGAAGCTTGCAATGCCAGACAGCTACCGGTCGGGCATCAATTTAGAGTGGGCAAATCTACTGTGGGGGCTGCTGTGATCCAAGTAGCCCACGCGATAAAAGATCTACTGATATCAAGGGTAGTAACTTTGGGAAATGTTTAGGTCGTAGTGGATGGCTTTGCTGCAATGGGATTCCCTAACTGTGGTGAGGCAATAGATGGAACCCATATCCCTATCTTGGCACCGGAGCATCAAGCCAGTGAGTACATAAATCGCAAGGGGTACTTTTCAATGCTGCTGGATCACAAGGGATGTTTCACCAACATCAACGTGGGATGGCTGAAAAAGGTACATGACACTCGCATCTTCAGGAACTCTGGTCTGTTTCAAAAGCTGCAGGAAGGGACTTTCTTCCCAGACCAGAAAATAACCGTTGGGGATGTTGAAATGCCTATAGTTATCCTTGGGGACCTAGCCTACCCCTTAATGCTATGGCTCATGAAGCCATACACAGGCAGCCTGGACAGTAGGCAGGAGTTGTTCAACTATAGGCTGAGCAAGTGCAGAATGGTGGTAGAAACTCGGATAGACCTCAGCACAACTAATATTCCCATTGTTATTACTGCTTGCTGTGTGCTCCACAATATCTGAGAGAGTAAGGGGGAGACGTTTATGGCGAGGTGGGAGGTTGAGGCAAATCGCCTGGCAGCCAGACACCAGGGCGGTTAGAAGAGTACAGGAGGCCGTGGTATGCATCAGAGAAGCTTTGAAAACCAGTTTCATGACTGGCCAGGCTACGGTGTGAAAGTTCTGTTTGTTTCTCCTTGATGGGGGGCCGCCTCCCCCAGTTCTCTCTACTTCCCTGTAAGCTAGCCAGCCTCCCCTCCTCCCTTCGATCACCGCTTGCAGAGATAATAAAGTGATTGTTGCTTCACGTTCATGCATTCTTTATTAATTCATCACATAAATAGGGGGAAAACTGCCAAGGTAGCCCGGGAGGGGTGGGGGAGGAGGGAAGCACCAGGTGGGGTGGGATGGTGGATGAGGGGCAGAGGAAAGAACAAGGACACTGCACTTCAAAACTTATTGAAGGCCAGCCTTCTGTTGCTTGGGCAGCCCTCTGGGGTGGGGTGGCTGGAGGGGCCCCCCACCTCCATCGTGTTCTTGGGCATCTGGGTGAGAGGAAATGGAACTTGGGGAGGAGGGCGATTGATTACGTAGGGGCTGTAGTGGCGGTCTGTGCGTCTGCTGCTTTTCCTGCAGCTCAGCCATACGCTGGAGCATATGAGTTTGATCTTCCAGCAGCCTGAGCATCGACTCTTGCCTTCTGTCAGCAAGCTGACGCCACTTACTCTCTTCAGCCCGCCATCTCTCCTTGTGTTCATATTGTGCTTTCCTGCACTCTGATGTTGTCTGCCTCCACGCATTCTGCTGTGCTCTGTCAGTGTGGGAGGACAGCCGGAGCTCAGAGAACACTTCATCTCGAGTGCGGTTTTTTTCCTTCTAATCTTCACTCCTCTGTGAAGAAGAAACATTTGTAGTTGGTGGAGGAAAAGGGAGAGGGGTTAAAAAGACACATTTTAGAGAAAAATGGGTACACTCTTTCACGTTAAACCTTGCTGTTCACATTACACAGCACATGTGCTTTCGATACAAGGTCACATTTTGCCTCTTGTATTGAGGGCCTGCTGGTTTGGTGTGAGAGATCACTCATGCTTCACCCCTTCCCTCACCGTGTGGCCAACAGCGGAGGAACGTTTCTGTTCAGCCACAGCCAAACAGCCCAGCAGAAACGGGCATCTCTGAATGTCCCCTTAATAAAAGCACCCTATTTCAACAAGATGACCATGAATGATATCATTCTCTCTCCTGAGGATAACACAGTGAGATAAAGAACGGATGTTGTTTGAATGCCAGCAAACACCGGGACCATACACTGCCATGCTTTGTTATGCAATGATTCCCGACTATGTGCTACCTGTATAATACTTATGGAGATGTCCCTGGAGGATTTCTGCTCCATCCCCATACATGTTAACAGACTTTTCGCAGCCAGTACAGTTACTGGAATGCCAGGACAAATTGATCATTAAACATACTTGCTTTTAAACCATGTGTAATATTTACAAAGGTACACTTACCAGAAGTCCCTTCTCTGCCTTCAGGGTTCGGGAGCCTGCCTTGGGTGGGTTCAGGGGTTACTGGCTCTAGGTCCAGGATGAAAATCATATCTTGGTTGTTGGGGGGGAAAACAGCTCACAGCAAGGAAGCGGAGAAACCATCTTCAATCTCCATCATCTTCCTCGTCCCCCAAACCCACTTCCGTGTTGCGTGATTCTCCATTGACTGAGTCAAAGCACAGGGTTGGGGTAGTGGTGGCTGCACCCCCGTAGCATGGCATGCAGCTCATCACGGAAGCGGCATGTTCGGGGCTCTGATCCGGAGCGGCCGTTTGCCTCTCTGGTTTTGTGGTAGGCTTGCCTTAGCTCTTTAAGTTTCATGTGGCACTGCTGTGCGTCCCTGTTATAGCCTCTGTCCTTCATGCCCTTTGACACTTTTACTAATGTTTTGGCATTTTGTTTACTGGAACAGAGTTCAGCTAGCACAGATTCGTCTCCCCATAGGGTGAGCGGATCCTGTACCTCTCATTCGGTCCATGCTGGAGCTCTTTTGCAATCCTGGGACTCCATCATGGTCACCTCTGCTGAAGAGATCTGCCCTCACCTGCACCTTGCCACGCTGTCTAAACAGGAAATGCAGCAAAGACTCCTGTGGCACCTTATAGACTAACAGATGTTTTGCAGCACTCTTGCATCCGACGAAACCACTCTTGCATCCGACGAAGTGGGCATTCACCCACGAAAGCTCATGCTGCAAAACGTCTGTTAGTCTATAAGGTGCCACAGGATTCTTTGCTGCTTTTACAGAACCAGACTAACACGGCTACCTCTCTGATACTAAACAGGAAATGAGATACAAAAGTTTGTGGGCCTCTTCCTGTCTACCTGGCCAGTGCATCTAAGTTGAGAGCGCTGTCCAGAGCGGTCACAATGGAGCACTCCGGGATAGCTCCTGGAGGCCAATACCATCAAATTGCATCCACGCTACCCCAAATTCGACCCAGCAAGGCCGATTTCAGCGTTAATCCCCTCATCAGAGGTGGAGTAAAGAAATAGATTTAAAGAGCCCTTTAAGTTGGAAAAAAGGGCTTCATCGTGTGGACTGGTCCAGGCTTAAATCAAGGTAACGCTGCTAAATTCGACCTAAAATTGTAGTGTAGACTAGGCTCTAGACTGTGTTTCTCAGAACAGATTTCTATGGCTCCTTTAGGGGCCTGTTCACTGGTAATATTCATACTCAAAGGTTTGGCAGCAAAACTTGGGTTAAATTTTACAAAACAGTTTCCAGAGTACACAGGAAAGACACATTTTTCTGGTTTTATTCTTTAGCACTGCTATGAAGTAATGGGGCTGGAAGACCATTGTGGGTATTGAGATGCAAAGGAGCACGTCAACCCCTCAACTTTTGTTCCAGAATTCCTGCAAATAGACTCTGACTAAGGCACTTGATCTGCTTTCTTGTCTTTACTCATTATACTCTCCTAGCTCCCTCATAGCACTGTTGGTGTTGGAGCTCTGAGAACAAGCCGAGAGGTTTTGACATGCAGGTTTTTCCTATGTCCTTTTCAAGCAAGAACTGTACATTTCATACCAAATAGAAGAGCTAGTATTGTCATTCACATTTTTAGTCTTAAAATACATTGTTAGGCTCTTGACTGGAACTTGGGTAACTAATTACATTTATGCAGTGTTTGAGAACAAAGGGTTTTGAAACTGGCCTGGCTGACGCTCTTTTAGAAAGAGGCAAGCTCTTTATTGTGCAAACTTTTTAGCTTGCTTACTTGAGGCTTTTAAGGTCATAAACTAACATTTACTCACTGTACAGCATGAGCAGATCTATTTGGCACTTAACTCTGCCAGAGACTTCCTGTAGAACCTTAGGCAAGTCACTTTTCTGTGCATCAGATTCCTGTCTTAAAAAATGAGGATAATCCTCATTACTTCGCATGTGTGGGTGAAATCACTAATGTTTGTAAGGTGTTCAATATTTTAATGGTTGGGGTGGGGTAGCTGTGGGAGCAAACAGCATGTATACCTGATAGGAATTCTGGTATTTAATCAGACCAATGCTTTATTTAGACATGT
This sequence comes from Cuora amboinensis, assembly GCA_004028625.2. Classification (NCBI taxonomy): domain Eukaryota; kingdom Metazoa; phylum Chordata; order Testudines; family Geoemydidae; genus Cuora; species Cuora amboinensis. Next base: position 7,009 of record SCPV02126038.1, read on the forward strand.
ATCATGTCTAATGGTGGCCAGTACCAGTTGCCTCAAAGGTAGGCGCAAGAAATCCCTAACGGTGGACTGTCATTGCTTAGATCATGATCTGAAGCACTTATAATCATACCATATAGAAAACTTAAATTAAGGATCTTAATTTCATGACCTAACAGAGGGCTTGACATTCTAAAAGCTTGTCTGTCAGTGTTGTACAATTGAACCAACAACTGTTACCTGAAACCTATGTATTGTATGACGGCACTGCCGCTTCTTGAAATTAGAAAGAAAAAAGAGGGCCCGTGGTATGTTACTGGTGACTGAATGCTTTCAGGTTTTGTCAGCTTGCCTTTCAGGGTAGGTTGTTCTAGCTCCCAGCCCTGTAAATGTTTGTTTGCTTTGTCTTCAAATTTGATCACCTTCAATGTCTCATGATTCGAGGAGTCCCATGATAACTTCTTTAGAGGGAGATGAAGAGGAGTTGGGATTCAGAATAGAACTGCACTTTATGAATCTCCAAATGTCTACTAAAGCAGACAAAGGATAGTATTGACTCTTCTGGATGTACCTTAATTGATCGAATTGTTAGTCAAGACTGCATGCTGGACTCCCTGTTGGCTAACAATGCACTATATAGGTCAGCTGTACAAAAGTACAGCTGAAATAATGAAGCTTAGTCTAGGGCAGCAATTCTCAAACTTTAGCAACCTGAGGACCCCCATTTTGATCTAAAAATTTTCAGACCCCCAAGCCCCCGTCCTAGGCCCCATCTATGCTCTTTCTCCCCCCCACCGCCTTCCTCCCAGTGCCTCCTGCACACTAGGTAACAGCTGCTCAGTGGCATACAGGAGGCACTGGGAGGAAGCAGGGGGAGTTGAGTTGATCAGCAGGGTCCGTGGACCTCCTGGAGTACCCTCAGACCCCCAGGGATCCACAGACCTCAGTTTGAGAAACGCTGGTCTAGGGTATATTAACTGGGTGTGACTCTTCATTGGCACTGAGGAAGCAATATCCTCTAATTTTACTGTCACCAGGGCGTGTTTGTGCTGTATCTACACAGGCAGCCTTCCTGATACTGTCTGGATTGGAAAACTACCTATTCCAGCCTTTAAATGGGAAGAACTTATAAGTTGTACAGTCGTGGTTGTATAATGATTGGTAGATTTATTACGAATAAAACTGCTGATGTTGGTATGTGAGTGATTTAATTTAACTCTCTTCTAAAGTTGATGCCATCTCACAAGAATATTGAACTCCTCTATAGGCCCAGGCTTAAAGCTGGAACTGCAAGGCTGGAAGAAACACTGCTTATTTGTAGGGCAGTCTATCCTAATTACGCTTGTTTTCAACTGACATGTCTCCTTCCGTTCCCAAATACTGATGCATCCATCTGGAATGCTACTACTAGTGTCTGATTGCTGTGTCTTGGCAAACTGTTTAGAGATGCCCTTAGCTAGACACTGCTATTGTTGAGATGTCTGCTTTTATGGCAATATTATACAATGCACAACATTGCATAATATTATGTCAAAGCTGATATATCCAACAGTCACATGTGGGTCAGTGGCAGAAGATGACTGACTGGAAGGAGGTTTGCATTTAATCTAGCATGTTTCAGAAATCGCAGAAAATTGGTATCAACTTTGAGGTCTCAAACAATTTTTCTGCTGCTAAAGACAGTTACTTAGATCCTAAACTGTTTTTAGGTAAGACAATTAAAAAACAAACAAAAACCTCTAGATGGATTCAACCTCTCACTGAACATCGATCTGCAAGTTCTATATTGTGCAAATTTTTTGGTTTGCTACTGGAAACTATTCAGGGAAGAGACTTACATTTATTTTCTAAACAGTGTCAGCAGATCTATTGGGCACTTGCATTGCTGTATCCCTAGATCTCCAAGGTGAGTAAGCAGCACTTTACAGAGGGAGAAATTGATGCAGATTAAATGACCTCCACTGCAACAAGTTGATGGCAGAGCTGGGACGAAACCTACATCTCCTGTGCCATACTCTTTGGCCTGCAGTTAAGATGTTGTACACAATACCCCTTCAAATGTAATTTAGTATCTCAATAACACTGAACTAAAATTAAAACTGGAAAGCATGGTTCAAGCCATACTGAAAGCTTTTTAACCATATCTGCAACATACACTTTAATCTATTTGGTGCACACTCTGTAAAATGCTTACTGCTTTCACCATACTAAAAATTGTAAGCTGTAGTGTATACATCCATCAGGCCTTACGGGTGCCATCTAACAAATTATTTGCTCCTTAGTTTCATAGGGCATAGTACGCATCCTTAAATTTCAGCCCTAGAAACTTGTTTAAGATTATGTGTCCTGCCAAGAAGGATGCCAAAGCCTTTGGGTGGCAGAGCTGATACTTAGTAACACTTATAGTGCAGCTGGGGTGAATGTCAAAATTCTGCACTTACTCGGCCTATAGCTGACAATGAGAATCTGTGACAAGCAGTAGGATAGAGGCACAGGCAGGACTGAATCTCCATTTGTGTGTGGGCCTTTGGTTGACACTGGTAAAATACAAAATGTCCCAGGATATGTATGTTGGGGGACAGTTCTAAACGGCAGCTTAATTTTTTATTTGCAGCAAAATTTAGAGGTCTAAATATCTGATTGTGATCCCAGGTAGCAAGGGGGTGGGCGTGACCGCACGGTGCTGCTGACTGGGAGAGCAGCCTGAGGCAGAAGCCTCCAGCTGCCATGATATTCCAGGCAGGACTGAATCTTCATTAGACAAAACTTGAAGAGAATGACCTGGAGTCATTCCCATTTTTGCCCAGGCAACCTTGGCCAACCTCACCGAGGCCAGCCAGGAGCACTCACGGGACAATGATGACAGATACCAGTCATACTGTACCGTCTGCCGTCCGCAAGGGAAGGGGATGCTGCTGTGTAGCGCTGCAGCACCTCATCTGATGACAGCATCCAGTAGACATACGGTGACATTGAAAAAAGGCGAGAAACGATTTTTTTCCCTTTGCTTTCGTGGGGGTGGGGCTGATGACACCCTGAACCACCCACGACAATGTTTTTAAAAAGTGGAAGTCAAATCCTAGTGAGGCAAACAGAAAGGAGCACAAACACTGCCAAATTAAGTGCAAGAGTGTAATAAGAAAAGCCAAAGAGGAGTTTGAAGAACAGCTAGCCAAAAACTCCAAAGGTAATAACAAATGTTTTTTAAGTACATCAGAAGCAGGAAGCCTGCTAAACAACCAGTGGGGCCCCTCGACGATGAAAATACAAAAGGAGCGCTTAAAGATGATAAAGTCATTGTGGAGAAACTAAATGGATTCTTTGCTTCAGTCTTCACGGCTGAGGATGTTAGGGAGATTCCCAAACCTGAGTTGGCTTTTTTAGGTGACAAATCTGAGGAACTGTCACAGATTGAGGTGTCACTAGAGGAGGTTTTGGAATTAATTGATACTCAACATTAACAAGTCACCGGGCCCAGATGGCATTCACCCAAGAGTTCTGAAAGAACTCAAATGTGAAGTTGCGGAACTATTAACTAAGGTTTGTAACCTGTCCTTTAAATCGGCTTCGGTACCCAATGACTGGAAGTTAGCTAATGTAACGCCAATATTTAAAAAGGGATCTAGGGGTGATCCCGGCAATTACAGACCGGTAAGTCTAACGTCGGTACCGGGCAAATTAGTTGAAACAATAGTAAAGAATAAAATTGTCAGACACATAGAAAAACATAAACTGTTGAGCAATAGTCAACATGGTTTCTGTAAAGGGAAATCGTGTCTTACTAATCTATTAGAGTTCTTTGAAGGGGTTAACAAACATGTGGACAAGGGGGATCCGGTGGACATAGTGTACTTAGATTTCCAGAAAGCCTTTGACAAGGTCCCTCACCAAAGGCTCTTACGTAAATTAAGTTGTCATGGGATAAAAGGGAAGGTCCTTTCATGGACTGAGAACTGGTTAAAAGACAGGGAACAAAGAATAGGAATTAATGGTAAATTCTCAGAATGGAGAGGGGTAACTAGTGGTGTTCCCCAAGGGTAAGTCCTAGGAGCAATCCTATTCAATTTATTCATAAATGATCTGGAGAAAGGGGTAAACAGTGAGGTGGCAAAGTTTGCAGATGATACTAAACTACTCAAGATAGTCAAGACCAAAGCAGATTGTGAAGAACTTCAAAAAGATCTCACAAAACTAAGTGATTGGGCAACAAAATGGCAAATGAAATTTAATGTGGATAAATGTAAAGTAATGCACATTGGAAAAAATAACCCCAACTATACATACAACATGATGGGGGGCTAATTTAGCTACAACGAGTCAGGAAAAAGATCTTGGAGTTATCGTGGATAGTTCTCTGAAGATGTCCACGCAGTGTGCAGAGGCGGT
>ML203156.1:0-23786 GCA_004028625.2 Cuora amboinensis
GAAGAATGTAGAAAAATTGGAAGGAGTCCAGCGGAGGGCAACAAAAATAATTAGTTGACTGGGGAACATGACTTAGGATGAGAGGCTGAGGGAACTGGGATTGTTTAGTCTGCAGAAGAGAAGAATGAGGGGGGATTTGATAGCTGCTTTCAACTACCTGAAAGAGGGTTCCAAAGAGGATGGATCCAGACTGTTCTCAGAACAAGGAGTAATGGTCTCAAGTTGCAGTGGGGAGGTTTAGGTTGGATATTTGGAAACACTATTTCACTAGAAGGGTGATGAAGCACCAGAATGGGTTACCTAGGGAGGTGGTGGAATCTCCTTCCTTAGAGGTTTTTAAGGTCAGGCTTGACAAAGCCATAGCTGAGATCATTTATATGGGGATTAGTCCTGTTTTGAGCAGGGGGTTGGACTAGATGACCTCCTGAGGTCGCTTCCAACCCTGATATTCTATGATTACTTTGACGGGATTTTCTGAGTGAGCCATAGGTTTGATTTCCACAATGACAAAGGGGTGGAAAAGAGGTTTCTGTGTAGCTGTGTTATCATTGAAATTATGTCAGAATGCTGGGATATTATTGTATTATTGTTTATATGCTGAAGTGCCTAGAGTCTTAGCTATTAGTAGTAGTAGTAGTAGTAGTAGTGGTAGTAGTAGTAGTATTTAATAAAAGTTTTAAAAATAACTAAAAGTTGTGTCATTCTTACTAGGTTGGAAGAGGCTATTTTGATGAGGAAGGTTTCCTGTTGTTTCCCAAAAAATATATGACTTGCAATAATGAGGCCAAATCTGGATCCCACTGAAGGTTTTAGGCTTTCATGTCAAAAAGATCATGATTTGGCCAATGGCTTGGAAACAAAAAGACCCATTTTTTTCTAATGTCACCCTAGACAAAGTCAGTGTGATGAAGATGTAAGGGTAAAATTTCCCATGTTAGCTATACTAGCTCCAAAGCAGAGGAGTTCCATTGACATCACAGATTTAATGCCAACGAAGTTGTGGCCAAAGATTCTGGGTTAAACTCAGTATTGCTAGAAAACATTGATGTATGTGACTTGTGATAGCTAGGCTTAGAAGGATCAGATTTTTATTGATAAATGTTGATAAGTTAGTAAGAGGACCAAAACTAATTCACCGTGGCTCAGCAGCAAAGTAATATAAGTATGGTAGTTAGAGGCAAAAAGTCACCCTTTAAACAATGGAAGTTAAATCCTACTGTGGAAAATCGTAAGGAGAATAAAGCTCTGCAAGTCAAGTGTAAAAGTATAATTAGGAAGGCCAAACAAGAGAACAAGAGCACTTCACAGTTTGAACCCATGGCACAGAGACGAGGGCCTATTGAACAGCGGGGTTCTGTTCTGTGCAAGGAGGGGCTGACCGTGGCCAGAAGTAAGAAGGACTTGCTGAGAGTAAGCAGGACTTTGCTCAGGCGGAAACACTGATGGATTTCAGACTCCCAGAAGGGGTGAGACCAGAGCAAGGGAGGGGACATCTCAGGACACTGTTGTTTTCAAATACTGTGTAACACACAAGAGCTTTAAAAGTAAAGTTACTGTTTTTAAGAAATCATTTAGCTCAACCTGTATTCCCTGTTTTGCTGCTACATTGTCCCTGAAAGGGTTAAACTAGATGACCAAAGTCACCACAATCTAGGTGGAGCTTGGGGCGGGGGAGAATATGTGTGTAAGCTACTGGGGGTTGGAAGAACTCAAAAACTTTTTTGAGGTCCAGGACACATGGATGGTGAAAAATACACACCCCTGAAAGACTCAGCCCCACTTGTGGACAGTGCTATGTTGACGGGAACCACTTTTTCTGTTAACATAGCTACTGCCACATGGGAAAGTGGATTAACTACGCCAATGGAAGAAGCTCTCCTGTCGGTGTAGAAGCATCTTCACTTAAGCACTAAAGTGGCACAGCTGCATCAGGGCACTTATGCCAATGCAGAGTTTTAAGTGTTGACTTGCACTTAGGTACCTGTTAGAGGGTGTGGCTTAGCACACACCTGTCTGGTCAGCATCTCCTATAGTTTAATTAGGTGCCTCCCTACAAAGCATACTGGCTTCGGTGGATCCCATTCTTCAGTGACTGTCTTTCCCTGTTCATTGTACAGGGAACCTGGGCACCTAAGTCAGGGTTTGGAAATCCTGGTGATTATCTAGGTGCTCAAAGGTTAAGTACTGAGATGTTCAGAGCTGCAACACAAAATGGCCAACTTTTTAAATGTATTTGGGTTCCTTGTGGGATTTTCAAAAGCTGCTAGGTGCCCAACATCCATGAAAAGTATGAGTTTTAGGCACCTCAGTCCTTTTGAAAATCCTTTTTGGCATCTAAAAACATTTGTAAATGTGGCACCCAAGTCCTTTTGTGAGTCTATCCTTGAGTGTCTGAAATCCCCTAAGAGGCTATGATCATATAAGCTTGGGCAATTAGAGAGAGATCCAAAACCTTCCCAATATTGAGGGCTTTGGAAACTTCACCTGGGTGTTATCAAAGGCTTCTATCTTAGTAATGGGCTGAGCACAGATTCCAGTATCAGTATCAAATGCACATGCGCTTTGGGCATTCAAAATATAGGACTGAAAAGTGAAGGGAAAATTTCCTGCTGCAGGTGCTGGAGGAACCAACTGGGGGCAGAGTTCTTCTTGACCTGCTCCGCACAAAAAGGGAAGAATTGGTAGGGGAAGCAAAAGTGCATAGGAACCTGGGAGGCAGTGACCATGAGATGGTTGAGTTCAGGATCCCCTGGGAGAATATGAGGGGGAAAGGAGTCGAGGAAAGCTGGTTGTATTTTAAAGAATCCTTATTGAGGTTGCAGGAACAAACCATCCCAATGTGTAGAAAGAATAGTAAATATGGCAGACAACCAGCTAGGCTTAACAGTGAAATCCTCCCTTGGTTTTCACACCTCAGCTGCTGGAACAGGGCCTCATCCTCCCTGATTGATCTAACCTCATTATCTCCAGGTTGCTTCTTGCTTGCTTATATATACCTGCCCCTGGAAATTTCCACTACTTGCATCTGAAGAAGTGGGTATTCACCCACGAAAGCTGATGCTGCAAAATGTCTGTTAGTCTATAAGGTGCCACAGGATTCTTTGCTGCTTTTAGTGAAATCCTTGGTGATCTTAAACACAAAAATGAAGCTTACAAGAAGTGGAAGCTTGGACAAATGACCAGGGAGAAGAATAAAAATATTGCTCAGGCATACAGCAGTGAAATCAAGAAGGCCAAATCACACTTGGAGTTGCAGCTAGCAAGGGATGTTAAGAGTTGTCAAGGTTCCTTCCCCACTCTGAACTTTAGGGTACAGATGTGGGGGACCTGCATGAGAAGCTCTAAGCTCAATTAACAGATTAGATCTGATCTGACTGCCACCACTCGCAAGCACTATTTCCCTTCCCTGGGTAGCCTTGAGAGACTTCACCAATTTCCTGGTGAACACAGATCCAAACCCCTTGGATCTTAAAACGAGGAGAAATTAACCTTCCACCCTCCTTTCTCCCACCAATTCCTGGTGGATCCAGATCCAACCCCCTTGGGTCTAAAAACAAAGAAAAATCAATCAGGTATTAAAAAAAGGCTTTTAATTAAAGAAAAGAAAGGTAAAAGAAAACCCTCTGGGAGAGATTAGCATACCAGCTACTCTCACAGACAAGAGATTCCAAACACAGAGGATGTTCCCCTGGGCAAAAACTTAGTTGCACAAAAAAATACCCAAATATCCATTTTGACTATTCCTCTAATTGCGCAAGACAGGTTACAAAGAAATAAACATCAGCCTATTTATTTCCTTCACTAATGCTCACTACTTAATAAGAGACTGAATTCTGGAGCTTTCGCACTCCAGTAAAAGTGAAACTGACTAAAGAAAGAAAACTTCCCTCCTTCCTTTTGAAACATCTTGTTTCCCATTGGTTCCTCTGGTCAGGTGTCAGCTAAGCTAGGTGAACTTCTTAATCTTTTACAGGTAAAAGAGGCATTAACCCTTAACTGTCTGTTTATGACAAGAGTAACAAGAAGGGTTTCTTCAGGTATGTTAGCAACAAGAAGAAGGTCAGGGAAAGTGTGAGCCCCTTACTGAATGGGGCAGGCAACCTACTGAGAGAGGATGTGGAAAAAGCTAAAGTATTCAGAGCTTTTTTTGTCTTCACAAACAAGGTCAGCTTCCAGACTACTCTACTGGGCAGCATAGTATGGAGAGGAGGTGACCAACCATCTGCGGAGAAAGAAGAGGTTCAGGACCATTTCAAAAAGCTGCATGAGCACATGGAGCCAGATGTGCTGCATCCGAGGGTGCTAAAGGAGTTGGCGAATGTGATTGTAGAGCAGTTGGCCATTATCTTTGAAAACTCATGGTGATCCAGGGAGGTCCCAGATGACTGGAAAAAGGCTAATGTAGTGCCCATCTTTTAAAAAAGGGAAGAAGGAGGATCTGGGGAACTACAGGCCAGTCAGCCTCACCTCAGTCCCTGGAAAACTCATGGAGCAGGTCCTCAAGGAATCAATTCTGAAGCACTTACACAAGAGGAAAGTGATCAGGAACAGTCAGCATGGATTCACCAAGGGCAAGTCATGCCTAATTAACGTAATTGCCTTCTATGAAGAGATAACTTGGTCTAAAGATGAGGGGAAAGCATTGGATGTGTTATTCCTTGACTTTCGCAATTTTTTTATATGGTCTCCCACAGTATTCTTACCAGCAAGTTAAAGAAGTATAGACTAGATGAATGGACTATAAGGTGGTTAGAAAGCTGGTTAGATCATCGGGCTCAACGGGTAGTGATCGATGGTTCCTTGTCTAATTGGAAGCCTGGCATACCCCAACATTTTGTCTTCAGCTAGCTAAAGAGAGAGCCTCCCCACCCCCCAGGATAGTTGGAAACAACTGGAACAAAGGGCAGTGACTGCAAGGGGTGTGAGTGATTGCTGGACCCAGGCTAAAAGATTAGTCTGTAAAAGGGAACATTCTGGAACTGGTGAGGATCTTATCTGTATTGAGTTTGATTAGACACAGATTAGCACATTTTATTTTATTTTGCTTGGTGACTTACTTTGTTCTGTCTGTTACTACAGGGAACCACTTAAATCCTACTTTCTGTATTTAATAAAATCATAGTATGTATTAATACCTGGGGGAGCAAACAATTGTGCATATCTCTCTAACAGTCTTATAGAGGGCAAACAATTTATGAAATGGATTTATTTGGGTTTAGACACCATTGGGAGTTGGGCGTCTGAGTGTTAAAGACAGGAACACTTCTGTTAGCTGCTTTCAGATAAACCTGCAGTTTTGGGGCAGGTAATTCAGCATCTGGGTCTTTGTTGGAGCAGACAGGAGTGTCTGGCTCAGGCAGGAAAGGGTGCAGAGGCCCCTAGCTGTCAAAGAAGGTGGGGATAGAAGTAGTCTTGGCATATCGGGTGGCAGCTCCCAAGGGGATTTCTGTGATCCAACCCATCACAACTATGATTTAGACCAACTGAGTAGCTTTGCTTTTAAGAAAACTCATTGTATCCAATAAGGCAAAAAAACCAGCACGTTATAATGTATTAATTTAAAATGGCTCAAAGCGCACACGGGAAGTGCATGTAATGGAGTTCTTATAAAAGAGTAATAGAGTAAGAAATATTCAAAGAAATAACAAATAATGAATAGTCACTGGAAAATCATGAGTTGGACATCAACAGTCATAGACAAAGAAAGAGGCATGATAAATTGGCACTGATTTTTCATGATTTATCTATCTATCTATCTATCTATCTACATGATCTTTTTTATCTATTGTATATGTAGTACACACAACCATGCACAAACCATCTTTCTAATACTCACTATCTTGACTAGAAGAAATTAGTTGAGAAAGGTAGAAGCTTGTAGAGACTTGATTAACTCATCTGGACTCTTGTAATTCCCAACGGCTAAGAGCAAAAAACACACACACACAGGGGAAAAATTCCCTCCCAGGAATTTTAAATTCTCTTCCCTGATTGGTCCTCAGGTCAGGTGTCTACGAGGTACTCTTTTTAACCCTTTTCTAACTATTCATGACACATGGTTTAATAAATATGAATTAATAATAATAACAGCAACCAGCTTTGGAGATCTAGAAACATTTGGATACTTGTGTGGATGAGAGAGGAATGGCTCCATGCAAAGCTACACGTTTATGTGAATGGCTATTTCCCAATTGTTATGATTAAAAGGTTAGCTCAACCTCTTCTCCCCACTCTGGTCTCTTACTTCAAACCCTCTGGTCTAAGCTTTGTGCCTATCCCTGTCTTAGGGTGGAATCATGTGATTCTCCATCTCTCAAACTGCGTCCCAACCATGATTTCTCAAACTGTGTTTGGTTCCTGCAGTTCTTCCCACAGGAGCTGTGACCAGCAGTAAGTTGAGTGACTAGACGTCTTCACCAGGCAAAGTGTGATTTATTTACCACAATAGGAACAAAGCACAACATAAGAGAAAATATGAGCACTTCCAGATGGATCACTGCAGTAGTTTGGTGGAATCAAAATTTAGCCTTATTATTCAGACTTACTTTGTATTTAGGAAACATTTTAATACCTTTCTTTTCCAAATACCTTTCCACCATAGGCAGAACAATACAGTATTTATTTATTTTAATAAATTTAAATAAGTAAAAATAATACATACAGTTATATAAGGCTCTAGGTGCCCTAACACATCATACATGACAAAATAAAATCCCATCAGCATTAAAATCATCACTTGAACAGACAGCTGCAGAAACTTTTTTTCAATTCTTTATCAATGGGAAAAGCAAAACTTCAAGTCTCTCAGAAAACCCTCTCAAGGTGATTCTGACATTGACGCCTTGAATAGATGACAAAATAAATGGATACCACCATTTAGTCAGATATACTCCACCCTCCCAATCTCCTCCCTCCCCCCCAAAAAGCCACCTGAAACAAAGAAACAAGTCAACAAATGAATCAACAAAATCAAATGCAATGAAAAAGAAACGAGCAAACACAGAAGCCAAACCTCTCATATCCCAGGCTATAAGTGGCAGTAGCCCTATAAATCCCTATGACAGATAGATAGGTGCATATGTAGATAGGTTCTGATCTTATGTACACTGATGTAATCTTATTCTAACTCATTTGACTTCAGTGAAGCTAGTCCAGATTTCATGATTTCATCAACAGATTGCACCCTATGCTCTCAAAGAAACAATTTTGTCATCAGTTGATTATACCTACAAAGAAACTCAGAATGAAATCACAATCAAGTTGCACGGATGGATATTTTAACTCTTGGTGAATAACCTCCACACAATCAGTTTCTTCAAAGCAGCTTTGATCTCCTTGTTCCTCATGCTGTAGATGATCGGATTCATCACTGGAGGCACCAGAGAATAGAGAACACCCACCACAAGGTCCAGACCTGATGCTGAGCTGGAGGTGGGTTTCAGGTAGGCAACGATGCCAGTGAAAAGCAACAAAGAGACCACAGTGAGGTGAGGAAGGCAGGTGGAGAAGGCTTTATGACGGCCCTGCTCAGAGGGAATTCTCAGCACGGTTTTGAAGATGTGAACATAAGAAACAATAATGAAAACAAAGCAGTTTAAACTTAAAAACACACTAAAGGCAAGAAGCCCAATTTCACTGAGGTATGAGTCAGAGCAGGTGATCTTGAGTAGTTGGGGGATTTCACAGAAGAACTGGTTCATGACATTAGACTGACAGAAGGGTAACCTGAAGGTGTTGACTGTGTGCAGGGCAGAGTAGACAATACCAGTAATCCAGGCACTGGCTGCCATTTGGACACAAGCTCTCCTGTTCATCACTCTCTCATAGTGCAGTGGTTGGCAGATGGCAACATATCGGTCATATGCCATGATGGTGAGTAAGGCAAGATCAGTTGCAGCGAAGACGAGAAAGAGAAAGACTTGGGTGACACATCCGGGATAAGAAATCACCCCGGTGTTCATGAGAGAATTGGCCATGGATTTGGGGATGGTAACGGAGATGGAGCCGAAGTCTAGGATGGACAGATTCGCCAGGAAGAAGAACATGGGGGTTTGAAGATGGGGGTTGAGGGCTACGGCTGTGATAATGAGAAGGTTACCCATCAGGGCTGCCAGGTAAATCAGCAGGAACACCACAAAGTGCAAAATCTGCAGCTCCCGAATGTCAGAGAATCCGAGGAGAAGGAACTCGGTCAGGGTGGTTTGGTTGGACATTTTCTTTCTCAGTTCATTGTGTGATGGCTGTATAGGGAAGGACGAAGACAGTGGGGCAATTACAGTAACAGAGGGAGTGGCCCTGATTTCCCGCAACAATATGATGTGAGTGTCGACAATGCACAGCACTTGTCATTGCTATTAACTAGGAGTGGCGACTTATCACATAAATGTAAATTGTCGCAGCTCCCTTAAAGTCAATGGAGCTGCATCAGTTTGGACCATCTGAAGATCTGGCTCATGATGTGACTTAATAAAATGCTGTGTGAAGGATGGAGCAAAGTACAACCCCAGTGCAACAATTCTAGCTAAGATGGACCCCTATTTCTACGAAGAGCAGGCTCTGGATTTGGGCATGAAACTAAAATGCTAAAATGCCAACGCTGCCTGATATCCTCTTTTCGTGGAAATATGAGATGGAGTTGGCATTGTGTATGACAGCTCGCTTGTAACGATTTCACAGCAACACCACATAGATGGCCGGCTGCCTCAAAATGTATTTATTTATGACACCAAATCCTGACTGCATTTCCATCTCTGTGTACCGATGGGCTAGCAGCATCGCTCCGCTACCTCTCTGCTGTGTCATTTGGCTCTGTCACTTTATGGGTGTGTGGGTCAGTGGCCATTAGGAGACTTGGGTTATGTTCTTGGCTCTGCCACTGACCTGCTCTCTAACCTTGGGCCAGTCACTTCCCCTCACTGTGCCTCTGTTTCCCCTTCATCCATTCTCTTCCTTGTCTTCTTGGACTATGAGTTCTGTGGGGGATGAGCTGTGTCTTATTATATGTAATAAGGTTTAAAACAAATAAAAGGAAGTTCTTCTTCACTCAGTGCACAGTCAACTTGTGGAACTCCTTACCTGACGAGGTTGTGAAGGCTAGGAAAATAACAGTGTTTAAAAGACAACTGGATAAATTCATGGTGGTTAAGTCCATAAATGGCTATTAGCCAGGATGGCTAAGGAATGGTGTCCCTAGCCTCTGTTTGTCAGAGGAAGGAGATGGATGGCAGGAGAGAGATGATTTGATCATTGCCTGTTAGGTTCACTCCTTCTCGGGCACCTGGCATTGGCCACTGTCGGTAGATAGATACTGGGCTAGATGGACCTTTGGTCTGATCTGGTACGGCCGTTCTTATGTTCTTATGTATGTTCACTGCCCCCATTTACAACATTAGTGTTTAGTGGGCAGCACTTTGGGACAGCGGATATGGCGCTAGAGCAGAATAGCTCAGTTCTAATCCCATTGACATGCTCTGTGTCCTTGGGCAGGGATAAGAGTGACAGGCTTTGGCTGGGGACTTCAATTCACTATTCTCTGTCTAAGGCGCTAGTATGTTTAATACCTATGATGTTTCCTGCCAACTTTGCTGCTTACTCAGTTTTACCATTCGACAAGTGTCCCTTTAAAAAAGAAATAAACACAGTTGCAATAGAGTGACTGGGTTCAAGTTGTACAATTATTGGACTATATCTGTGTTCCTACCCCCCTTGCAATCTACATGTTCAATCTGGTGAATTCAGACATTTTCAGTTTAAATTATTTCACAGGAAAACTGGATTTTAAACTGAGACATGCTCCAAGGTAGTCTCTGCTATTCTTGAAAAACAACCTATATACTGGAAAAGTCAAAACATTTTTTTTTAAAATTCAGTGACAATGTTTCGTTTTAAGCAGTTTACCTGAAATTGTCTGGTTCTCAATGAACAAAAAGAAAACAAGGTTTGGTTTTCACAATTTCTATGAAAAGTCAACTATTGTTTCCTGGGAGGGGGGCTTTGGCTGGGGGCTTTATCTGTCTGTGCCTAAGTCTAAAGGTGCCTGCATGTATAATGCATATTCTGTGGGTATCAACTTTGCTCTTTACTTAATTTTACCATCCTGCAAGTAACTGTTTGAAATAGCAATTAAACACGATTTCAATAGTGAATGGGTTTGTAATTGTGGTGTTATTGGAAAATATTAATGTTAGCATCCTGGCTTAATTATAGATTTCCAATCTGGGCTAAATTTTCAATCTGTTTCGTGTGTTTGTTTTCAGTCTAAATTTCCAATCTCTTTAAATTATTCCAAAGGAAAGCTGGATTTTCAATTGAAAACATTTTCCTGAGAAGTCTTTGCTATCCATAAAAACAACATATGTATTGGCAAAATCAAAATTTTTATTTTTTCAAAAAAATCAATGATTTTTTTTCAAGATTTCAGCTGTTTTTAACAGCAATTGTTTGGTTCTCGATACAAAAAATTAAAAAAAATGTTTTGGTTTCCACAATTTCTATAAAAATTGTTTTTTTTCTGCTTCGAAAAAATGAGCTCTAGATGTTTTATTAAATGATCGTAAAAGTCTTAGAGTTTCAATATAATTCATAGTTCTATTATTACATTTCCTCCAGTATATTAAAACCCACACATATTAACTGAAATAGCAAACTTACGGTCCTGGTCTTTGTGGAATGTTTCCCAGCCTGAGAAACTTTTGACAGTCCACTGCCAGGATTCTCAGTCATTGTCTGTCTCTATATCTCTCCATAATGCCCCCACCACTGTGTCATCCAGCAGCCGTTTCCCTGCCCCATCACCATATTCCCCTAGAGGCTGTGTCTCTGCGGTTCCTGACAGACAGGGACCCCACTCCACAGACGATCGCTCCATCCTCCCCTCCTGGGGCAGGCTTGGCTGAGAGGTGAAGGACTAAACAGGATAGGGGACTGAAAGCCTCTCCCAACTCCAGAGGCAAACAATAAAAGCTTCCAGCTATGTCCTAAACTGTTATTAACTGAAACAGTTCCATTGAGTTCTCAGTAGTTAGGGCTGTTTACGCCAAGTCGAGATGTGACCCTTTGATTTACACAGAGTTACTTTGATTTACACTAGCTGGGGATGAGATGCGAATGGACTTTGTACTTTTCACCAGCTGGGGAATTAGGCCTCATTAACTCCAGTGGAGCTACTGGGGATTTACGATCTTGCCCATTCTTCAGTTTCAAATACATATTCTTTGCCTGTGAATCTGAAGAGGAGACTAAAGTTCCTAACCAGTCTGCATGTTCTTAACTCATTGCCCCCTTGGGATTAATTTCAAGAATGGAACTTTTCATGGCTAAGGAGCATTTCTTTCCCACTGGGGAGAGAACTTTGGAGGAATTCAGTGTTGCTTTGATTTTCTATATCTGATTTTAAATTTCTATTTGGATGAATGGACCCACATTCTTTCTTTCTTTCTTTCTTTCTTTCTTTCTTTCTTTCTTAGCAATTATATGGTTTCTTTCTGAAAACATCACTAAAATAAAAGACTCATTAGGCTGAAAGTGCAATGCTATATGACATCTTAAATATGTTTATTTCACATTGATTGTAGGTGTGACAGAGAGACTGAAGCAGTACACCTCATCTCGTGTAAATTAATTGTAGCTCCATTGGCGTTAAGGAGTCAAATCCGCTCTCCACCCCCACACAAACCTTGCGTAAAACTGCCATAATGCAGCTGGAGTCAATGAGACTAGATCTCTGGATGCTGTAAATTGGCATAGTGGTATGGAACTATTTCAGTTGATGTGAGCTCAGTATCTTTACCATGATGACTGGTTTTATGTTTGTTCCAATATATGAGATTGTCCATGCTTTGAACCTCTATCCCATTTTAATAAACATAAAATATTCTAAAATCTTGAGATTATGGTTTATAGACAGAAATTTGTGAGATGTGCTCCCTGCTGGTAAATTGGCTGCTAAATATTTAGACACTAGGTCTGGGGCCCCTAGTAAAATGACAGTGATGGTGAGAGTTGAGAGACCAGAAAAATGCCCAGTTTGAGACACCCAGCCAGAGGAAGGACCTACTCGGGCTGGAGGAGGGCCACCTTAGAGGCACCCCCGAAGAGAGTGGGGAGAAGTGATGCCATGTTTGTAAAAAACTGGGTTCTATCTCCCCAAATTGTCCCATCTGTCCACCAACGGTGAGAGCAATCCTGGAGCAGCAGCCTTCCCCTCAACCATATGTATTTATCTTTGTTACTAGTTCAGGGTCTCTGCACTTTCAGTCAGATGTAGCTGCATCAGTCAAACTCAAACCAGTTTCCCCTCTCAGAACTATTCTCTGAAGCTTTCTGTAGATTCTGGTAGGTGGAGTTAACATAGAGGTCTTTTAATGACCTGTGATAAACAGAAGGTCTAATCGTCTGGTTAGGAACCCCGCTATGTAGAATGATGATGCAGTGAGGGAAAATGAAAACACTAAACAATTTTATTAGAACATTTAGTAAGGATACAAAGACTCCAAATTACATAAAAAGACAGCAGTAATGTGAAATTAAGCTGATATTTTGCATCATCTCTTACATAGAACCACACTCTTTCTTGGGGTCTGGTGGTCAGAGAGAAAGAGGATGTGAAAGGGTGTGAAAAGATCAGTTTAGGGAACTCTTAGAGGACTTACTCCTTCACCCTCCCACTTCACTGGTCCTTCTTGTGTGAACAGAGAACAACAATACCCGAAGTCGCAAACAATTTGATGTCTATTGGGGTGAACTTCCAGCAAGCTTAAATCCAAGTCCTTTTTTCCTTATTTTGGAATCCCAACTTACTTCCAGTTTGTGCCTAATTTATATAGTAATATTCTCAGCTATACCTTAACAAATCATTTTACTGAAATCTATCTAACTAATCCTAACATATTTTAGGTTAGAAGGGATCTCAGGAGGTCATCTAGTCCAACCCCCTTTTCAAAGCAGGACCAATCCCCAGACACATTTTTACCCCAGTTCCCTAAGTGGTCCTTTCAAGGATTGAGCTTACAACTGTGGGTTTAACAGGCCAATGTTCAAAACACTGAGCTATCTCTCCCCACCTTTAGCTCTCTTTATCTGGTGGTGATTATCACAAAATAACTGTATTCCTAAAAGCCCAATAATATCTTATTTCAAAGTGACTAGTTTGGACTGTGAGGATGTGACCATACCTTCCCAGCTTATGGCAGCCTCTGCTGCTTAGCCAAAGACCATAGCCTAAGAACCAGGCCTCAGACTATCCTAGTGAGCTAAGACTAAATTCACTATTGCTATAAATATTGATGTATGTTACTTGTGATAGCTAGGCTTAGAAGGATCAGATTTTTATTAATAAATGTTGATAAGTAAGTAAGAGGGCCAAAAAACATTTCACCGTGGCTAAACAGAAAAGTAATATAAGTATGGTAGTTAGAGACAAAAAGTCACCCTTTAAACACTGGAAGTTAAATCCTACTGTGGAAAATTGTAAGGAGAATAAATCTTTGCAAGTCAAGTGTAAAAGTATTATTAGGTAGGCCAAACAATAGAACAAGAAAACTTCACAGTTTGAACACATGGCACAGAGACGGGGGCCTATTGAACAGTTGGGTTCTGTTCTGTGCAAGGAGGGGTCGACCGTGGCCAGAGGTAAGAAGGACTTGCTGAGAGTAAGGAGGACTGTGCCCAGGCGGAAACACTGATCGATCTCAGACTCCCAGAAGGGGTGAGACCAGAGCAAGGGAGGGGACATCTCAGGACACTGTTGTTTTCAAATACTGTCTAACACACAAGAGCTTTAAAAGTAAAGTTACTGTATTTAAGAAATCCTTTAGGTCAGCCTGTATTCCCTGTTTTGCTGCTACATTGTCTCTGAAAGGGTTAAACTAGAGGCCCAAATTCACCACAATCTAGGTGGAGCTTGGGGTGGGGAAGGATGTGTGTGTAAGCTGCTTGGGGGTTGGAAGAACTTAAAATTTTTTTTGAGGTCCAGGGCAGATGGAATGGTGAAAAATCCACAACCCTGAACGACTCAGCCCCACTTGTGGACAGTGCTATGTTGACGGGAACCACTTTTTCTGTCAACATAACTACTGCCACTTGGGAAAGAGGATTAACTACGCCAATGGAAGAAGCTCTCCTGTCGGTGTAGAAGCATCTTCACTTAAGCACTAAAGCGGCACAGCTGCATCGGGGCAGCTATGCCGATGCAGAGTTTTAAGTGAAGACTTGCACTTAGGTACCTGTTAGAGGATGTGGCTTAGCACCCACCTGTCTGGTCAGCATCTCCCGTAATTAGTTAGGTGCTTCCCTATAAAGCATACTGGTTTCGCTGGATCCCATTCTTCAGTGTCTGTCTCTCCCTGTTCATTGTACAGGGAGCCTGGGCACCTAACTCAGAGTTTGCAAATCCTGGTGATTATCTAGGTGCTCCAAGGTTAAGTGCTGAGATGTTCAGAGCTGCAACACAAAATGGCCCACTTTCTAAATGTATTTGGGTGCCTTGTGGGATTTTCAAAAGCTGCTAGGTGCTCAAAACAAATGAAAACTATGAGTTTTAGGAACCTCAGTCCTTTTGAAAATCCTTTTTGGCGTCTAAATCCTTTGAAAATATGGCACCCAAGTCCTTTTGTGAATCTATTCCTGAGTGTCTGAAATCCCCTAAGAGGCTTTGAACATATAAGCTTGGACAATTAGAGATAGTTTCAAAATATGCCTCATATTGAGGGCTTTGGAAACTTCATCTGGGTGTTATCAATGGCTCCTTTCTTAGTAATGGGCAGAACACGGACTCCAGGATCAAACGCACATGAGCTTTGGGCATTCAAGATCCAGGACAGAAAAGTGAAGGGAAAATTTCCTGCTGCAAGTGCTGGAGGAACCAACTAAGGGCATAGCTCTTCTTGACCTGCTCCGCACAAACAGGGAAGAATTTCTGGGGGAAGCAAAAGTGCATAGGAACCTGGGAGGTAGTGACCATAAGATGGTTGAGTTCAGGATCCTGACACAAGGAAGAAAGGAAAGCAGCAGGGTATGGATCCTGGGCTTCAGAAAAGCAGACTTTGACTCCCTCAGGGAACTGATGGGCAGGATCCCCTGGGAGAATAACATGAGGGGGAAGGAGTCCAGGAGAGCTGGCTGTATTTTAAAGAATCCTTATTGAGGTTGCAGGAACAAAAAATCCCGATGTGTAGAAAGAATAGTAAATATGTCAGACAACCAGCTTGGTTTAACAGTGAAATCCTTGCTGATCTTCAACACAAAAATGAAGCTAACAAGAAGTGAAAGCTTGGACAAGTGACCAGGGAGGAGAATAAAAATATTGCTCAGGAGTGAAATCAAGAAGGCCAAATCACACTTGGAGTTGCAGCTAGCAAGGGATGTTAAGAGTAACAAGAAGGGTTTCTTCAGGTATGTTAGCAACAAGAAGAAGATCAGGGAAAGTGTGAGCATCTTACTGAACGGGGAAGGCAACCTAGTGAGAGAGGATGTGGAAAAAGCTAATGAACCCAATTCTTTTTTTGCCTCTGTCTTCACAAACAAGGTCCGCTCCCAGACTACTGTAGTGGGCAGCACAGTATGGAGAGGAGGTGACCAGCCCTCAGCAGAGAAAGAAGAGGAGCTGTACCATTTAGAAAGGCTGCATGAGCACATGGGGCCAGATGTGCTGCATCCGAGGGTGTTAAAGAAGTTGGCGGATGTGATTTTAGAGCCATTGGCCTTTATCTTTGAAAATTCGTGGTGATCCAGGGAGGTCCCAGATGACTGGAAAAAGGCTATTGTAGTGCCCATCTTTAAAAAAGAGAAGAAGGAGGATCCGGGGAAGTACAGGCCAGTCAGCCACATCTCAGTCGCTGGAAAACTCATGGAGCAGGTCCTCAAGGAATTAATTCTGAAGCCCTTAGAGGAGAGGAAAGTGATCAGGAACAGTCAGCATGGATTCACCAAGAGAAAATCATGCCTTAGTAATCTAATTGCCTTCTATGAAGAGATAACTGGCTCTGTGGATGAGGGGAACGCAGTGGACGTGTTATTCCTTGACTTTAGAAAAGCTTTTGATACGGTCTCCCACAGTATTCTTGCCAGCAAGAAAAGGAAGTATAGACTGGATGAATGGACTATGAGGTGGATAGAAAGCTGGCTTGATCATCAGACTCAACAGGTAGTGATCAATGCTCGATGTCTAGTTGACAGCTGGTATCAAGCAGAGTGCCCCAAGGGTCATTCCTGGGGCCGGTTTTGTTCAATATCTTCATTAATGATCTGGAATATGGCGTGGATTACATCCTTAGCAAGTTTGCACGTTACACTGAACTGGGAGGAGTGGCAGATTCGGTGAAGGGTAAAGATAGGATAATTAGAGGATTGGGTCAAAAGAAATCTGGTGAGGTTCAACAAGGACAAGTACAGAGTCCTGTACTTAGGATGGAAGAATGCCATGCACTGCTACAGACTAGGGACCGAGCAGCTAGGCAGCAGTTCTGCAGAAAAGGATCTTGGGGTTAAAATGGATGAGAAGCTGGATATGAGTCAACAGTGTGCCCTTGTTGCCAAGAAAGATAATGGCATTTTGGGCTGCATAAGTAAGAGCATTGCCAGTAGATCGATTGACATGACCGTTCCCCTCTATTTGGCATTTTTTAGCACTCTTCCGGGCATAACAAGGAGTAATGTAGTAATGGTCTCAAGTTGAATTGGGAGAGGTTTAGTTTGGATATTAGGGAAAAAAATCACTAGGAGGGTGGTGAAGCACTGGAATGGGTTACCTAGGGAGGTGGTGGAATCTCCTTCCTTAGAGGTTTTTAAGGCCTGGTTTGACAAAGCTCTTGCTGGGATGAATTAGCTGGGGATTAGTCCTGCTTTAAGTAGGAGAGTGTACTAGATGACCTCCTGTGGTCTTTTCCAATCCTGATATTCTATGATTCTATGACTGTTTCCATTTCAGCTGAGAGAAGGACCATCTCAGCTCTAGATCATAGGGAACAATGTGGCCCCAGAGGGGTATAAGACAAAAGGTTATTCCATCAAATGGGTATCTGACAGTCAGTAGAGCAGGGCATCATTGAAAATTGAGCCCTTTTTGAAAATGCAAGCTAAAGGCTTTGTGAAGGGGAAATTTATGCAGACTTAAATTCTTCAGTTGGTTACTCTTTCATCATTGGCGAAACAAAAACACCAGAAACAACCATCTCTGGACTTTGGAACTATTTCTGCCTGCATAGAGACCATTCCCCACCCACAGACTCCTCTAGAACACCAGTGGCAATATTAGGATAAGGATCAAAGCTAAGTTAGTACCATTTAATGGCTTTATTTTGGCCTGTAGGAAATGGACTGGGGATCTGTGTGCAATTTGTAGAACCCATATGTCCTGTACAAAGACCAGCATCACCAGGGATATATTTGCACCCTTGAGCTCCATTAGTATAGAGTGGTCTAAGGGCATGGAGAGGGGAATCCCCTGTCATCTAGAGAAAAGGTTCCTCCAGGCCAGGGGAGAGGCACTTTTCCAGGGAGTGGCACTTACGGGAGGATTACTCAACTGCTACTTGGGCTTCTATGTGTTCTACTGAAGAATGTGAGACTTCAGACACTTGGACTCATGATCTGGTCTCTTCATATTTGGGTGATACAAAGGAAAACACCAGACAAAGGCATATGACAAATCAGTGAGTCTTAAGGCTGGTATGTGCAGAGGAGTGTAAGGGCGACAGGTGCCTGCACTCCCCTTGTGCAGTCAACGGGAGTTTGGCAGTTAATTACTGGAAGCCACTCTGAAAATCCCTGTCACAGCTCACAGTCTGGAGCAAGAGTCTATTGTATTACCCCACATTCTGCAGCACCCACATCCCCTTGTTTCTGCTTTAATTGCACAAGATTCTGCAGAATCAGCTACAGGTCTCTCCACGGGGCCAAGCCCAACCCTGGTGCCTCTACATGAAATAAGTGAATTTGTACCCAGGATACATTAGGCCAATTCTGTTGAGCTGTTCTCTACTCACTCGCCTGCTAATGCTTACTGGAGATAATCACATCTCTCTGGCCCTCATGGGCATTTCATAGTGGGTTCCCACTTGGTCCAATAGTCTGATTCCTTTGGTTGCTATCAATGGCTGAACTCCTGGGCTGCTGTTATGTCCTTTGCACAGCAGGCAGAAGCTAAATGCAGTGGCAGGGGCAGGGACTTGATTGTGTCCCAATAAGGCATCTTTAGAGAACAGGACAATTCCTGGCCTTAGAGCCCCTTGACATTTGAAAGGAAAGGAGGTCTCAGTTGACACCCCATTCCCACGTGAATGCTACAGACAGCACAGAGTACTATGGAATGGGATAGCTCAGGAGATAAGAGATGAAATCCCTACTTTCATCTCCAAGTCATCTGTTCAAATCCAGAGGCAGTGGCTCTGTGTCCTTCCCCCTTCTGACCTCTGGGAAAAGGGAAGATTTGAGTCTCAACTCCTTGGACATAGCATGATAGAACCCACTGAGAGCCCATCCATCCATCCAAACTGGGAACAGTTGACCCTCTGTGAGCAACCTCAGCGGAGACAAAGAGACCATCTCAGAAGTGGGAGGGGGTAGTTCAATCTCTCAGTTCCAGTCACTTCATGTTCTCCCCATGGAGATAGTGATAGCCATCAAAATGGACAATTGTTGACAACCAAACATTGGGATGTGTTACATAGGGATGAGTTCAAAGCTGGTGCATACAATACAAGAGTGTGTTATGTGACAGCTCCAAGTCATTTTAGGGCTCCATCAATGTTTGTATGTGATGTCTTTGTTAATATTAAGACAATATTTGAAATAATTATTTGGGTTATAGCATGAGAAGGCAATTCCAGTGTCAATAAACAACCACCTATTTTTGCAAGTCTCTCAGCAAATAATAATGACCTGGTGTTCAATGAGCATCACTATGGAAATATATAGCAAAACATTGCACCAAAGGAGACTTCGAAGAAGTTTGAGTTTTAAATTCATAATTATTGTGTGTTTGGACAGGAAGTTACTATAGTGGTCTAACCTTTGTGCCTATCTCTGTCATAGGGTGGAATCAAGTGATTCTCCATCTCTCAAACTGGATCCCAACCGTGATTTCTTCAACTGCATTTGGTACCTGCAGTTCTTCCCACAGGAGCTGTGACCAGTACTAAGTTGAGTGACTAATCATGCAAACTGTGATTTATTTACCACAATAGGAACACAGCACAACATAAAAGAAAAAATGAGCACATCCAGATGGATCACTGCAGTAGTTTGGTGGAATCAAAATTTGGCGTTATTATTCAGAATTAGTTTGTATTTAGGAAACATTTTAATACCTTTCGCTTCCAAATACCTTTCCACCATAGGAAGAACAATACAGTAATGATTTACTTTAATAAATTTAAATAAATAACCATAATACATAGTTATATTAGGCTCTAGGTGCCCTAACACATCATAAATGACACAATAAACCCATCAGCTGTAAAATCATCACTTGAACAGACACCTGCAGAAACCTTTTTTTCAATTCTTCATTAATGGGGAAAGCAAAACTTCAAGTCTCTCAGAAAAACCCCATCAAGGTGCTTCTGACATTGACAGCTTGAATAGATGACAAAACAAATGAATACCACCATTTAGTCAGACATACTCCACCCTCCCAAGCTCCTCCCTCCCCCCAAAAGCCACCTGAAACCAAGAAACAAGTCAACGAATGAATGAACACAATCAAACAAAATGAAAAAAAACCAAGCAAACACACAAGCCAAACCTCTCATACCCCATCTTATAGGTGACAGTAGCCCTATAAATCCCTATGACAGATAGATAGGTGCATACGTAGATAGATTCTGATTTTACGTACAATGGTGGAATCTTATACTAATTCATTTGTTTCAAGTGAATCTAGTCCAGATTTCATGATTTCATCAACAGATTGCACCCTATGTTATCAAAGAGACAATTTTGGCATCAGTTGATTATATCTACAAAGAAACTCAGAATGAAATCACATTCAAATTGCAGGGATGGACATTTTAACTCTTGGTGAATAACTTCCACACAATCAGTTTCTTCAGTGCAGCTTTGATCTCCTTGTTCCTCATGCTGTAGATGATCGGATTCATCACTGGAGGCACCAGGGAATAGAGAACACCAACCACAAAGTCCAGACCTGATGCTGAGCTGGAGGTGGGTTTCAGGTAGGCAAAGATGCCAGTGAAAAGCAACAAAGAGACCACAGTGAGGTGAGGCAGGCAGGTGGAGAAGGCTTTATGCCGGCCCTGCCCAGAAGGGATTCTCAGCACAGTTCTGAAGATCTGAACATAAGACACAATTATAAAAACAAAGCAGTTTAACGCTAAAAGGAGACCCAAGGCAATAACCCCAACTTCACTGAGGTACAAGTCAGAGCAGATGAGCTTGAGTAGTTGGGGGATTTCACAGAAGAACTGGTTGATGACATTAGACTGACAGAAGGGTAACCTGAAGGTGTTGCCAGTGTGCAGGGCAGAGTAGACAGTACCAGTAATCCAGGCACTGGCTGCCATATGGACACAAGCTCTCCTGTTCATCACTCTCTCATAGTGCAGTGGTTGGCAGATGGCGACATATCGGTCGTATGCCATGATGGTGAGTAAGACAAGATCAGTTGCAGTGAAGAGGAGAAAGAGAAAGACTTGGGTGACACATCCAGGATAAGAAATCACCCTGGTGTTCATGAGGGAATTGGCCTTGGATTTGGGGATGGTGACGGAGATGGAGCCGAGGTCTAGGATGGACAGATTCGCCAGGAAGAAATATATGGGGATTTGAAGATGGTGGTCGAGTGCTATGGCTGTGATGATGAGAAGATTCCCCATCAGGGCTGCCAGGTAAATCACCAGGAACACCACAAAGTGCAAAATCTGCAGCTCCCAAACATCAGAGAATCCCAGGAGAAGGAACTCGGTCAGGGTGGTTTGGTTGGACATTTTCTTTCTCAATTCATTGTGTGATGGCTGTGGAGGGAAGGGCAAAGAAAGTGGGGGCATTACAGTGACAGAGGGAGTGGCCTTGATTTCCCGCAACAATATGATGTGAGTGTCAACAATGCACAATATTTGTCACTGCTATCAACTAGGAGTGGTGAGTTATCACATGAATGTAAATTGGTGCAGCTCCCTTAAAGTCAATGGAGCTTTATCAGTTTGCATCATCTGAAGATCTGGCTCATGATGTTGCTTAACAAAATGCTGTGTGACGGATGGAGCAAAGTACAATCTCAGTTGAACAATTCTAGCTAAGATGGATCCCCTATTACAACAAACAGCAGCCTCTGAACTTGGGAAGCACTGCCTGATATCCTTTTTTCATGGAAATACGAGATGGACTTGGCATTGTGTAGGACAGCTCACCTGTAACCAGGCCCGGTGCAAGGATGTTTCGTGCCTAAGGCAAAACTTCCACCTTGCACCCTTCCCCATCTCCGAGCTCCCCTCCTGAGGCACCTCCCCCCGCGGCATCTCCCCCTCTCCTCCATGAGGTGCCTCCCCTCCGGCAGCTCGCCACCCTCTGCCCTGAGGCGCCTTCCCGCCCCAACTCACTCCTGTTCCACCTCCACCCCGAGCATGCCGTCGCCGCTTCACTTCTCCCGCCTCCTAGGCTTGCGGCGCCTAAGCTTGGAGGTGGGAGAAGAGAACTAGACACGGTGTGGTTGGGGAGGAGGCGAGGAGTTGGGGCGAGGAGTTCCCCTGTGTGCCACCCCTCCCCTTACTTGCTGCAGGCAGCCCTCTCCGTGCTCCCCTGTCCCAGCTCTCTCCGTCCGACGCGGTCATTGCCAAAGAGGACGCCGCTCCGCAAATCCGCCTAGATTGCTTAAATTGTTACACCGGTCCTGCCTGTAACAATTTTACTGCAGCACCACGTAGATGGCTGGGTGCCAGCAAACGTATTGATTTATGTCACCAAACCCTGAATGCATTTCCATCTCTGTGTATCAATGGGCTAGCAGCATCGCTCCGCTACCTCTCTGCTGTGTCATTTACCTCTGTCACTTTATGGGTGTGAGGGTCAGTGGCCATCAGGAGACTTGGGCTCTCTTCTTGCTCTGCCACTGACCTGCTCTGTGACGTTGGGCCAGTCATTTCCCCTCCTGTGCCTCTGTTTCCCCTCCATCCATTTCTCTGCCTTGTCTTCTTGCACTGTGAGTTCTGTGGGGGATGAGCTGTGTCTTATTATATGTAAATTCACTGCCCCCATTTACAACATTTGTGTTTAGCAGGAAGCACTGTGGGACAGCAGATATGGCGCTAGAGCAGAATATCTCAGTTCTAATCCCATTGACATCCTCTATGTCCTTGGGCAGGGATAAGAGAGACAGGCTTTGGCTGGGGACTTCAATTCACTGTTCTCTGTCTAAGGCGCTAGTATGTTAAATGCCCATGATGTTGGCTGCCAACTTTGCCGCTTATTCAGTTTTACCATTCAACAAGTGTCCCTTTGAAACAGAAATAAACTCAGTTACAATAGAGTGACTGGGTTGAAATTGTACAATTATTGGACTATATCAGTGTTCCTACCCCCGTTGAAATCTACAAATCCAATCTGGGGTTTTAAGACATTTTCATTTTAAATTATTTCAAAGGAAAACTGGAATTTAAACTGTGACATGTTCCAAGGAAGTCTCTGCTATTCTTGAAAAATAACCTAGGTACTGGAAAAGTCAAAACATTTTTTTTTAAATTCAGTGACAATGTTTCGGTTTTAAGCAGTTTACCTGCAATTGTTTGGTTCTCAATGACCAAAAAGAAAACAAGTTTTGGTTTTCACAATTGCTATGAAAAGTCAACTGTTGTCTCCTGGAGGAAAAAAAAAGACTCTGAGGAGCTCTAAATATATATTTAAATATAATGATATTTAATTGCACATAGCAAAGTTACTGTGTTGTCTCTGAGGCATATTCTCTATTTTGTGATGCATTTGACATTCCACCAGGAGGATCCTTCAATCATTGCCTGTTTGTGTACCTGTCAATAATGCCCCATTACTGATTTATCCAGCTGCTGTTTCTCTGCCCCTTCACCATATTTCCTGTGATGCTGGGTCTTTCTGCAGTTCCCAGAAGACAGGGACCCACTCCACAGATGGGAGCTCCCTGCTCCCATCCTCAGACAGGCTTGGCTGAGGAGAGAAGCCTCTCCAAGCTGTAAAACAAATCACAGCTTCTGCAGTCTTCAAACACGGGCACAACTCAGTATGTGGTTGTAAGGTGCTGAACTTCCATTGGAAGGCTCTCGGAGTTTCATGTCAAACATGATCACAGTTCAGTATGTGCTTGTTCTGCGGCTAAATAACTGAACCCAGTATCCAGTGCTGTGAGGCCAGCTCTGATCTAATCTCAGGCATAAACCACCCTGACATCCTGCCCTAGTCCACCCTAATCCCACAGCGGGGGGAAAGCACCTGCCCTGGATCTCACATGATTGCAGCATGCCTGGAAGGACTGGCTGATGCCCCACACGAGTCCCAAGGAGACTGAAGAATAGAATATATATTTGTTAGACAGACATGCTCACAATAGCTCAGAGCCCAGTGGTGTCAGCTCCCCAGCCAGTCTGGAATAGCCTGTTCCTTCATTAATCCCACATAATCAGCTCTGAGAGAGCAGAAAAGTTTTTCCCCCCATGTTGCATCAGAGGCTCTTGGGATGCAACCATCAGAGGAACCCACAGCTCAGGATGCTCGGGCTGTTTGATGTTGGTCACAAAGAAGCAGCCAGAGTTAAACATGAAAAGCTCAGAGCAACGTCCTCCACCCATGTAAATTGATACAATTTC
>ML203156.1:23886-65558 GCA_004028625.2 Cuora amboinensis
GCATGCCTGCGGGAGCTCAACCGGAGCCGCGGGAAGAGGGGACCCGCAGCGGGACCGGGGAAGGGCGGCGCAGCGCACCGCGCTGCTTGGGGCAGCCTAAGTTCTAGAGCCGCCCCTGGTCCTGGCTGTTTAATGTTGGTCACTAGGAAACAAACGGAGGCAAACACTAAAAGCACTGTTATTAATTGTTACAGTTCCATTGAGTTCTGAGTAGTTAGGGCTGTTTACGCCAAGTGGAGATGTGACCTTTAGATTTCCACAGAGCTACTTTGATTTACCCTAGCTGGGGATGAGATGCAGTATGTAGTTTTCACCATCTGGGGAATTAGGCCTCATTAACTCCAGTGGAGCTACTGGGGATTTACACCAGCTGGAGAATTTGGCCTCATTAACTCCAGTGGAGCTACTGGGGATTTACACCAGCTGGGAAATTAGGTCTCATTAACTCCAGTTGCGCTACTGAGGATTTACACCAGCTGGCGATCTGGCCCATTCTTCAGTTTCATAAATATATTGTTTGCCTGTGAATCTGAAGAGGAGACTAAAGTTCCTAACCAATCTGCATGTTCTTAACTCTTTACCCCATGGGATTAATTTTGAGAATGGATCTTTTAATGATTAAGGAGCATTTCTTTCCCACTGGGAAGAGAACTTTGAAGGAATGCAGTGTTGCTTTGATTTTCTGTATCTGATTTTCAATTTCTATTTGGATGAATGGACCCATTTTCTTTCTTTCTTTCTTTCTTTCTCAGCAATTTCATGTTTTCTTCCTGCAGACATCACTAAAATAAAAGACTCATTAGGCTGAAGGTGCAATTCTATACGACATGTTAAAAATGTTTCTTTCACACTGATTGTAGGTATGACAGTGAGACTGGACAATTATGAAGGGTCAGATCTTCATCTGGTTTAAATCAATTGTCGGTCCGTTGAAGTTAAGGGGTCAAATCTACACACCACCCCCACGCAAACCTTGTGAAAAACTGCCATAATGCAGTTAGAGTCTATGGGTACGTCTACACTACGGGACTATTCCGAATTTGCATAAACCGATTTTGTAAAACAGATTTTATAAAATCGAGTGCGCGCGGCCACACTAAGCACATTAATTCGGTGGTGTGCATCCGCGGTCCGAGGCTAGCGTCGATTTCTGGAGCGTTGCACTGTGGGTAGCTATTCCCTAGCTATCCCATAGTTCCCGCAGCCTCCCCCGCCCCTTGCAATTTCCGGGTTGAGATCCCAGTGCCTGATGGGGCAAAAATCATTGTCGCGGGTGGTTCTGGGTAAATGTCGTCAGTCATTCCTTCCTCCGGGAAAGCAATGGCAGACAAGCATTTTGCACCTTTTTTTCCTGGATTGCCCTGGCAGATGCCATAGCATGGCAATCATGAAGCCTGTTTTGCCTTTTGTGACTGTCACCGTATGTGTAATAGATGCCGCTCACAGAGGCGATTCAGCAGCGCTACACAGCAGCATGCTTTTGCTTTTGCATGACAGCAGAGATGGTTACCAACCATACTGTACCATCTACCAATCCATAAATTGGTAATAAAATGGTCATGGCTACCAGTCCTTTTGCACTGTGCCATTTGCTGCTGTCATAAGTGCCCCTGGTCAATCAGCCAGGGGCGCAAAAGCCAAAATTGGGAATGACTTCCTGAGTCAATCCCTCCTTTTTGGTTTCAAAAAACAGAATCAGTCCTGCCTAGAATATGGGCAAGTGTACTAGAGAACCACTGTATCATAGAACCAGAGAGCACAGCTGCTCTGTGTCAGATCCCACAGAAATTATGAGCTGTATGCTATTCACAGGGGGTGCTCCTGCAACAACCCCACCTGTTGATTCCGTTCTTCCCCCAGCCTTCCTGGGCTACCACAGCATTGTACCCCCACTTGTGTGATGAAGTAATAAAGAATGCAGGAATAAGACACAGTGACTTGTTAGTGAGAAATGAGTGGAAGGCAGCTTCCAGCTGCTATGATAGTCCAGACAGGACAGTAAGGAGTGTGGAGGAGAGAAGCCCAGCATCCCTCTGCTACTCAAGGGGCAATTGAATCTTTTCTTTACACATGAATGGTGGGGGCTGATGGAGCTCAGCCCCCTGTTGCTATGATGAGGATGGTTACCAGCCATACTGCACCATCTACCAGGAAAAATTAGGTGCACTTGACATTGGGGGCCCTGACAGATGCTAGTCGGCATGGTTACCAGTCCTTTTGCACTGCCCCATGTGCCAATAGGCTGATGACGAGGACAGGTATCAGTCCTATTGCACCATCAGCCATCCATGGCGGGGGGGGGGGGAGTGAGGATGGTTGTGTTGACGGCTGCAGCATCGTGTCTATCTGCAGCATTCAGTAAAGATAGGGTGACATGTTAAACAGTCACGAGAGGATTTTTCCCCTTTTACTTCTGGGGTGGGTGGGGGGGTGTACATTGCCGAGCTATGCCCTGAACCACCATGGACACTGTTTGTTTGACCCTAGAGGCACTTGGAGCTCAGCCAAGAATGCAAATGCTTTTCGTAGACTGCAGGAAGTGTGGGATGGCTTGAGTCCTCCAGTCCATGAGCGTCCATTTGATTCCTTGGCTTTCCATTACGCTTGTCACGCAGCAGTGCGCTGAGTCCCTGCTATGGCATCTGTCTGCAGATTTTTAAAAAATGATTTTGAATTTCGTCTTCTGTAACGGAGCGCTGATAGAACAGATTTGCCTGCCCTTACAGCTCTCACGTCCGCATGGTCCATGCGGGAGCTCTTTCTTTATTTTGATTTTTAACTGCATTGCCACACGTGCTGATCTGAGCTCCACGTTGGGCAAACATGAAATATTCAAAAGTTCGCGGGGCTTTTCCTGTCTACCTGGCCACTGCATCCAAGTTCAGATTGCTGTCCAGAGCGGTCAGTGGTGTACTGTGGGATACCGCTCGGAGGCCAATACCGTCGATCAGCGGCCACACTAACCCTAATCCGATATGGTAATACCGATATTAGCGCTACTCCTCTCGTTAGGAAGGAGTACAGAAACCGGTTTAAAGAGCCCTTTATACCGATATAAAGGGCCTCTTAGTGTGGACGGGTGTGGCGTTAAATCGGTTTTATGCTCCTAAAATCAGTATCTGTACAATGATGCCTGGTTTTATGTTTGTTCCAGTATATGAGATTTTCATTGCTTAGAACCTCTATCCCATTTTAATAAACATAGAATATTCTAAAATCTTGAGATTATATTTCATAGACAGAAATCTGTGAGACGTACTCCTTGCTGGTAAATTGGCTGCTAAATATATAGACACTAGGTCAGGGGCCCATAGGTAAAATGACAGTGATGGTGAGGGATCAGAGACCTGGAAAATGCCCAGTTTGGGACTCCCATCCAGAGGAAGGATCTGCTCCGGCTGGAGGAGGGCCACCTTAGAGGCACCCCCGCAGAGAGTGGGGAGAAGTGATGCCGTGTTTGTAAAAAAACTGGGTTCTATCTCCCCAAATGTGATATTAAGGTGATATTTTGCATCATCTCTTACATAAAATCACACCCTTTCTCGGGGTTCTGGTGGTCAGAGAGAAAAAGGATGTTAAAGTGTCTGAAAGGTGTGAAAGGATCAGTTTAGGGGACTCTTAGAGGACTTATTCCTTCACCCTCCCACTTCCCTGGTCCTTCTTGTGTGAACACAGAACAACAATACCCAAAGTCTGAAAGTACAAACAAAGTGATGTCTATTGGGCTGAACTTCCAGCAAGCTTAAATCCAAGTTCCTTTTTCCTTATTTTGCAATCCAAATTTACTTCCTGTTTGTGCTTAATTTATATTGTAATATTCTCAGCTACACCTTAACTAATCATTTTACTGAAATCTATCTAACGAATCCTAACATATTGTAACATAATTCTCTAACCAATTATGGATAAATAAGTCTCCTATTTATGGATGAGTGAGGATGTGTCTACACTACAAGCTATGCCACTGCAGTGTAAATGCTTACTGCAGTCACAGAAAGGGATTTTCCATCATTGTAGTAAATGTACCCTTGTCATAAACAGTTAGTTAAGGGTTAAGGTTTTTGTCTACCTGTAAAGGGTTAACAAGCAGTACCTGTGGACACCTGACCAGAGGACCAATGAGGGACAAGATTATTTTCAAATCCGGGTGGAGGGAAGTTTTTTTTCCCCTGTTCTTTGTTTTCTTAGAGAGTCTCTCTTGGGAATTAAGAGAGTCCAGACATCTTAATCAAGTCCTCCCAGATTTCTGCAATAAATTCTTCTATTCAAGCTAGTGAGTATTAGCAAGGAACTAGTATTCTTATACTTTTATTTCTGTATTTGCAATTCTGTGTTTTGCTATAGAATTTCTTTAAGTCTGTACTGTGATTGCTTTTACTGAGAAAGAAAGGAGGGGGAATTCGCTCCAGAGATTGATAAGTTTAGACCCTGTATTGTTCCATTTTGGTTACAGAGACAGTGACTTTCTTTTTTTATTCTTTAATAAATTATTTTCTATTAAGGACTTGGTTGGTCTTTCCTTGGGTGGATTCTCAGGGAAAGGGGAGGGGGAGGTACCCCTCTGTAGTTAAATCCCGGTGTCTCTCCTAGGAAAAGGGAGCGGGGGAGGAAGCAGGGGGGGAATGGTTTATTTCTCCTGGGTGTAAGAACTCCATGGATTTGGGGCTCTTGGAATCTCCTAGGATTTTGGGGAAGGACTGTGTCTCAATCCACATACCTGATTGAGTGGTGGCAGCTTTTACTAGATCTAAACTAGGATTTTAGTTTAGAGGGAAACCAGTGCAGGTCCCCACATTGGAACCCAACAGCTCTAAGTGGGGGTGAGACCTATGACATGGTGGCAGCGGTCTTCCGGACCCAGAGAGAGAGGCACGGCTTTTCTACCAAAGGCACTCTGAAGCAGTTTCAGGGTTACAAAGATTTTCAGCTCAGTTGGCTGGAAGGAATTAAGTTCTTGCAGGGCTTTCTTTTACAAAGCCCTCCTGCTGAGAGGTGCTTCCTTCTATTGTGATACGAGGTACCACTCAGGATTCCCTAGGTGGGGGGAAAGTGCTCGTCAGAGCTCATTCCCGGCCAGCAGGAAAAACAGGCTTTGGGGGGGGGAGGTAACCTCAAGCCAGATTTTTTTTTCCCTGTGTCTTTTGAAATGCTCAGGAGGCAGGAGAACACAGATCCCTGAGGGAAATAGACCAGTCTTTTCTTGCAGGTATTGTTAGCAGCAGCCTTTCAGCTGGGCTACTTAGTACAGCAGCTCAGGGAGAGAGGGGGACAGAGAATTATTTTTTTTTGCTCCTCTTTCTCAGTACAAAGCAGTACATTCGCAGACCACAATTTGCAATACAAGGGATTGATTTCTCTTTCTTTAGTCAGTGATAGGCAGGGTCAGGGACTGTCAAGCAACACAGACAGTTCACTGACTGCAGAGGGGTGTGGCCAGCACCCAAAGGCACACAAACATGAATCACAGTGAAACAGTTGATAAACTCGACCTGGCCAGGCTGGAGTCTGAAGAAAAATACAAAGAACATCAAAGAAAAATGGAAATACTTACTGCAGAAATGGCCAGGGACGAAGCTAACCACAAGAGGGAGCTGGAGATACTTCAAACCAGGGAAGCTAACCACAAGAGGGAGATGGAGATACTACAAGCCAGAGAGGCTTCTCAGCACAGTTCTGAAGATCTGATCATAAGACACAATAATAAAAACAAAGCAGTTTAATGCTAAAAACACACCTAAGGCAATACCCCCAACTTCAGTGATGTACGAATCAGAGCAGGTGAGCTTGAGTAGTAGGGGGATTTCACAGAAGAACTGGTTGATGACATCAGACTGGCAGAAGGGTAACCTGAAGGTGTTGCCAGTGTGCAGGGCAGAGAAGACAATAGTAGTAATCCAGGCACTGGCTGCCATTTGGACACAAGCTCTCCTATTCACCACTCTCTCATAGTGCAGTGGTTGGCAGATGGCAACATATTGGTCGTATGCCATGATGGTGAGTAAAGCAAGATCAGTTGCAGTGAAGAGGAAAAAGAGAAAGACTTGGGTGACACATCCAGGATAAGAAATCACCCTGGTGTTCATAAGAGAATTGGCCATAGATTTGGGGATGGTGACGGAGATGGAGCCTAGGTCTAGGATGGAAAGATTCACCAAGAAGAAATACATGGGGGTTTGAAGATGGTGGTCGAGTTCTATGGCTGTAATGATGAGAAGATTCCCCATCAGGGCTGCCAGGTAAATCAGCAGGAACACCACAAAGTGCAAAATCTGCAGCTCCCAAACGTCAGAGAATCCCAGGAGAAGGAACTCGGTCAGGGTGGTTTGGTTGGACATTTTCTTTCTCAGTTCATTGTGGGATGGCTGTGAAGGGAAGGGCAAAGACAGTGGGGGAATTACAGTGACAGAGGGAGTGGCCCTGATTTCCCTCAACTACCGGTATATGATGTGAGTGTCAACAATGCACAGCACTCGTTACTGCTATTAACTAAAAGTGGTGAGTTATCACATGAATGTAAATTGGCTCAGCTCCTTTAAAGTCAATGGAGCTTCATCAGTTTGCATCATCTGAAGATCTGGCCCATGATGTTGCGTAACAAAATGCTGTGTGGAGGATGGAGCAATGTACAATCTCAGTTGAACAATTGTAGCCAAGATGGACCCCCTATTGCTAAAAACAGCAGCCTCTGAACTTAGGCAACACTACCAGATATCCTCTTTTCATGGAAATAAGAGATGGACTTGGCATTGTGTATTACAGCTCACCTGTAACCAGGGCCAGTGCAAGGATGTTTCGCGCCCAAGGCAAAACTTCCACCTCGCGCCCTCCCCCATCCCTGAGCCCCCGCCCTGAGGTGCCCCCCCACCGCGTCATCTCCCCCTCTCCTCCCTGAGGTGCCTCCCCGCTGCAGCTCTCAACCCTCCGCCCTGAGGCGCCTTCCCGCCCCAACTCACCCATGTTCCACCTCCACCCCGAGCACACCGTCGCTGCTTCACTTCTCCCGCCTCCTAGGCTTGCGGCGCCTAAGCTGGGAGGTGGGAGAAGTGAACCAGACACGGCATGGTCGGGGAGGGGGTGAGGCAAGGGTGAGCTGGGGTGAGGAGTTCCCCTGTGTGCCACCCCCCACCCCTTACTTGCTGCCAGCAGCCCTTCCCGCACTCCTCTGCCCCAGCTCCATCCTGCCGCCGTGGTCGCTGCGAAAGAAAATGCCGCCCCCGAAATCCACCTAGGTCGCCTAAATGGTTGCACCGGTCCTGCCTGTAACAATTTTACCGCAACACCATGTAGATGGCCAGGTGCCAGCAAACATATTGATTTATGTCACCAAATCCTGACTGCATTTCCATCTCTGCGTACTGATGGGCTAGCAGCATCGCTCTGCTACTTCTCTGCTGTGTCATTTACCTCTGTCACTTTATGGGTGTGAGGGTCAGTGGCCATCAGGAGACTTGGGCTCTGTTCTTCCTCTGCCACTGACCTGCTCTGTGACGTTGCGTTAGTCATTTCCCCTCCCTGTGCCTCTGTTTCCCCTCTATCCATTTCTCTACCTTGTCTTCCTGGACTGTGAGTTCTGTGGGGGATGAGCTGTATCTTATTATATGTATGTTCACTGCCCCTATTTACAACATTTGTGTTTAGTCGGCAGCACTGTGGGACAGCGCGTATGGCGCTAGAGCAGAATATCTCAGTTCTAATCCCATTGACATCCTCTATGTCCTTGGGCAGGGATAAGAAAGACAGGCTTTGGCTGGGGACTTCAATTCATTGTTCTCTGTCTAAGGCGCTAGTATGTTTAATACCTATGATGTTTCCTGCCAACTTTGCCGCTTACTCAGTTTTACCCTTCAACAAGTGTCCCTTTGAAACAGAAATAAACACAGCTAAAATAGAGTGACGGGGTTCAAATTGTACAATTATTGGACTATATCCGTGTTCCTACCCCCCTTGAAATCTACAAATCCAATCTGGGGTATTCAGACATTTTCATTTTAAATTATTTCAAAGGAAAACTGGATTTTAAACTCAGACATGCTCCAAGGAAGTCTTTGCTATTCTTGAAAAATAACTTATGTACTGGAAAAATCAAAACATTTATTTTTAAATTCAGTGATTATGTTTCGGTTTTAAGCAGTTTACCTGAAATTGTCTGGTTCTCAATGACCAAAAAGAAAAAAAAGTTTTGGTTTTCACAATTTCTATGAAAACTCAACTGCTGTCTCCTGGAGAAAAGAAAAAGACTCTGAGGAACTCTAAATATATTTAAATATAACAATATTTAATTGCACATAGCAAACTTACTGTGTTGTCTCTGTGGAGTATTCTCTAATTTGTGATGCATTTGACACTCCATCACGAGGATCCTTCAATCATTGCCTGTTTGGGTACCTGTCAATAATGCCCGATTACTGATGTATCCAGCTACTGTTTCTCTGCCCCTTCACCATATTTCCTGTGATGCTGGGTCTTTCGGCAGTTCCCAGAAGACAGGGACCCACTCCACAGATGTGAGCTCCCTGCTCCCCTCCTCCGACAGGCTTGGCTAAGAGGTGAAGCCTCTCCAAGCTGTAAAACAAATATCAGCTTCTGCACTCTTCAAACATGGACACAACTCAGTATTTGGTTGTTGGGTGCTGAACTCCCATTGGAAGACTCTAGGAGTTTCATATCAAACATGAAACACTTAAAGGAGGGGAAAGTGATCAGGAACAGTCAGCATGGATTCACCAAGGGCAAGTCATCCCTGACTAACCTAATTGCCTTCTATGATGGGATAACCGGCTCTGTGGGTGAGGGAAAGCAGTGGATGTGCTATTTCTGGACTTTAGCAAAGCTTTTGATACAGTCTCCCACAGTATTCTTGCCAGCAAGTTAAAGAAGTATGGGCTAGATGAATGGACGGTAAGGTGGATAGAAAACTGGCTTGATGGTCGGGCTCAATGGGTAGTGATCAATGGTTCCATGTCTAGTTGGCAGCCAGTATCAACTGGAGTGCCCCAAGGGTCGGTGCTGGGACCAATTTTGTTCAATATCTTCATTAACGATCTGGAGGATGGTGTGGACTTCATCCTTAGCAAGTTTGCAGATGACACTAAACTGGGAGGGTAGTGGTTGATACAGAGGGACCTAGACAAATTAGAGGATGGGGCCACAAGAAATATGGTGAGGTTCAACAAGGACAAGTGCAGAGTCCTGCACTTAGGACGGAAGAATCCCATGCACTGCTACAGACTAGGGACCGAATGGCTGGGCAGCAGTTCTGCAGGAAAGGACCTAGAAGTTACGGTGGACAAAAAGCTGAATATGAGTCAACAGTGTGCCCTTGTTGCCAAGAAGGCTAATGGCATTTTGGGTTGTATAAGTAGGGGGATTTCCAGCAGATCGAGGGATGTGATCATTCCCCTCTACTCAGCACTGGTGAGGCCTCATTTGAAGTACTGTGTCCAGTTTTGGGCCCCACACTACAAGAAGGGTGTGGATAAATTGGAGAGAGTCCAGAGGAGGGCAACAAAAATGATTAGGGGGCTGCAGCACATGACTTATGAGGAGAGCTGAGGGAACTGGGATTGTTTAGTCTGGACAAGAGAAGAATGAGGGGGGATTTGATAGCTACTTTCAACTACCTGAAAGTGGGTTCCAAAGAGGATGGATCTAGACTGTTCTCAGTGTTAGAAGATGACAGAACAAGGAGTAATGGTCTCAAGTTGCAGAGGGGGAGGTTTAGGTTGGACATTAGGAAAAGCTTTTTCACTAGTAGGGTGGTGAAGAGCTGGAATGGGTTACCTAGGGAGGTAGTAGAATCTCCTTCCATAGAGGTTTAAAAGGTCAGGCTTGACAAAGCCCTGGCTGGGATGATTTAGTTTGGTTTGGTCCTGCTTTGAGCAGGCGGTTGGACTAGATGACCTCCTGAGGTCCCTTTCCTCCCTGAGATTCTATGATTCTATGATTCTATGAAGATTGGGAGGGGACATGAAAGCAGTTTTCAGGTATCTAAAAGGGTGTCATCAGGAGGAGGGAGAAAACCTGTTCACCTTAGAAGAAGAAGCAATGGGCTTAACCTGCAGCAAGGGAGATTTAGGTTGGACATTAGGAAAAAGTTCCTAACTGTCAGGGTGGTTAAACACTAGAATAAATTGCCTAGAGAGGTTGAGGAATCTCCATCTCTGGAGATATTTAAGAGTAGGTGAGATAAATGTCTATCAGGGATGCTCTAGACAGTATTTGGTCCTGCCACGAGGTCAGGGGACTGGACTCGATGACCTCTATGAATCTATGAGGTCTAGAGTCTATGAATCTATGAATCTATAACTGGGTCTGTGGATGAGGGGAAAACAGTGGAAGTGTAATTCTGTGACTTTAGCAAAGCTTTTGATATGGCCTCCCACAGTATTCTTGCCAGCAAGTTAAAGAGGTGTGGACTGGATGAATGGACTATAAGGTGGATAAAAAGCTGACTAGATCATCAGGCTCAATGGGTAGTGATCAATGGCTCCTTGTCTAATTGGCAGCCCTGGATACCCCTTCATTTTGTCTTCAGCAGGCTAAAGAGAGAGCCTCCCCCCCCCCACCCAGGATACGTGGAAGCAACTGGAACATAGTGACTGCAAGGAGTGTGAGAGATTGCTGGATCCAGGCTAAAAGTTAATCTATAAAAGGGAGCATTCTGGAACTGGTGAGGCTCATATCTGTATTCAGTTTGATTAGACAAAGATTTGCACATTTTATTTTATTTTGCTCTGTGACTTACTTTGTTCTGTCTGTTACTACAGGGAACCACTTAAATCTCACTTTCTGTATTTAATAAAATCAGAGTATGTATTAATACCTGGGGGAGGAAACAACTGTGCATATCTCTCTGTCAGTGTTATAGATGGCGAACAATTTATGAAACTGATTTATTTGGGTTTAGACCCCGTTAGGAGATGAACGTCTGAGTGTTAAAGACAGGAACACTTCTGTTAGCTGCTTGTAGGTAAACCTGTAGCTTTGGGGAAGTAATTCAGCCCCTGGGTCTTTGTTGGAGCAGACGGGCGTGTCTGGCTCTGGCAGGACAGGGTGCTGGGCCCCCGAGCTGACAGGGAAGGCAGGGGTAGAAGTAGTCTTGGCACATCGGGTGGCAGCTCCCAAGGGGGTTTCTGTGATCCAACCCATCACAACTATGATTTAGACCAACTGAGTAGATTTGTTTTTAAGAAAATTCATTGTATCCAATCAGGAAAAGAAACAGAGCACGTTATAATGTATGAATTCAAAATGGCTCTAATCTCCCAGGCAGTGCATGTAATGAAGTTCTGGTAAAAGAGTAATGGAGTAAGAAATATTCAAAGAAATAACAACAATTAATGAATAGTCACAGGAAAATCATAAGCTGGACATCAACAGTCATAGACAGAAAAAGAGGCACGATAAATTGGCATTGATTTTTCATTTTCTATCTATCTATCTATCTAACTATCTACATGATCTTATTTTATCTATTGTATATGTAATACACACAACCATGCACAAACATGGTTTAACAAATATTAATTAATAATAATAACAGCAACCAGCTTTGCAGATCTAGACACATTTGGATACTTGTGTGGACGATAGACGTATGGCTCCATACAAAGCTACACATTGAAGTGAATGGCTATATCCCAATTGTTATGATTAAAAGGTTAGCTCCACCTCTTCTCCCCACTCTGGTCTCTTGCTACAAACCCTCTGGTCTATGCTTTGTGCCTATCCCTGTCATAGACTGGAATCATGTGATTCTCCATCTCTCAAAATGGGACCCAACCGTGATTTCCCCAACTGTTTTTGGTGCCTGCAGTTCTTCCCACAGGAGCTGTGACCTGTAGTAAGTTGAGTGACTAAACGTCTTCACCAGGCAAAGTATGATGTATTTAGCACAATAGGAACAAAGCATAACATAAGAGAAAATATGAGCACTTCCAGATGGATCACTGCAGTAGTTTGGTGGACTCAAAATTTGGTCTTATTATTCAGACTTAGTTTGTTTTTAGGAAACATTTAAATACCTTTCTCTTCCAGATACCTTTCCACCATAGGAAGAACAATACAGTATTTATTTATTTTAATAAATTTAAATAAATAGCAATAATACATACAGTCATATAAGGCTCTAGGTGCCCTAACACTTCATACACGACACAATAACATCCCATCAGCATTAAAATCATCACTTGAACAGACACCTGCAGAAACTTTTTTTCAATTCTTCTCAATAGGGAAAGCAAAACATCAAGTCTCTCAGAAAACCCCATCAAGGTGATTCTGACGTTGACACCTTGAATAGATGACAAAATAAATGGATACCACCATTTAGTCAGACATACTCCATCCTCCAAAGCTCCTCTCTCCCCCCAAAAAGCCACCAGGAACAAAGAAACAAGTCAACGAATGAATCAACAAAATCAAACAAAATGAAAAAAAAAACAAGCAAACACACAAGTCAAACCTCTCATATCCCAGGCAATAGGTGACAGTAGCCCTATAAATCCCTATGACAGATAGATAGATTCTGATTTTATGTACACTGGTGGAATCTTATACGAACTCATTTGACTTCAGTGAAGTTAGTCCAGTTTTCATGATTTCATCAAAAGATTACACCCTATGTTCCTCAAGAGACAATTTTGTCATCAGTTGATTATATCTACAAAGAAACTCAGAATGAAATCACAATAAAGTTGCAGTGATGGACATTTTAACTCTTGGTGAATAACCTCCACACAATCAGTTTCTTCAATGCAGCTTTGATCTCCTTGTTCCTCATGCTGTAGATAAATGGATTCATCACTGGAGGCACCAGGGAATAGAGAACACCCACCACAAGGTCCAGACCTGAAGCTGAGCTGGAGGTGGGTTTCAGGTAAGCAAAGATGACAATGAAAATCAATAAAGAGACCACAGTGAGGCAGGCAGGTGGAGAAGGCTTTATGGCGGCCCTGCTCAGAAGGGATTCTCAGCACAGTTTTGAAGATCTGAACATAAGACACAATTATAAAAACAAAGCAGTTTAAACCTAAAAACAAACTAAAGGCAATAGCCCCAATTTCACTAAGGTATGAGTCGGAGCAGGAGAGCTTGAGTAGTTGGGGGATTTCACAGAAGAACTGGTTGATGACATCGGACTGGCAGAAGGGTAACCTGAAGGTGATGCCAGTGTGCAGGGCAGAGTTGACAATACCAGTAATCCAGGCACTGGCTGCCATTTGGACACAAGATCTCCTGTTCATCACTCTCTCATAGTGCAGTGGTTGGCAGATGGCGACATATCGGTCCTATGCCATGATGGTGAGTAAGGCAAAATCAGTTGCAGCGAAGAGGAGAAAAGACTTGGGTGACACATCCAGGATAAGAAATCGCCCTGGTGTTCATGAGGGAATTGGCCATGGATGGTAACGGAGATGGAACAGAAGTCTAGGATGGACAGATTCACCAGGAAGAGGAACATGGGGGTTTGAAGATGGGGGTTGTTGAAAAGCAGCTATCAAATCCCCCCTCATTCTTCTCTTCTGCAGGCTAAACAATCTCAGTTCCCTCAGCCTCTCCTGATGGGGGTTGAGGGCTACGGCTGCGTTGAAGAGAAGATTCCCCATCAGGGCTGCCAGATAAATCAGCAGGAACACCACAAAGTGCAAAATCTGCAGCTCCCGAACGTCAGAGAATCCCAGGAGAAGGAACTCGGTCAGGGTGGTTTGGTTGGACATTTTCTTTCTCAGTTGATTGTGTGATGGCTGTGGAGGGCAGGACAAAGACAGTGGGGGATATACAGTGACAGAGGGAGTGGCCCTGATTTCCCACAACAATACAATGTGAGTGTCAACAATGCACAGCACTCATCACTGCTATTAACTAGGAGTGGTGAATCGTAAATTGGTGCAGCTCCCGTAAGGTCAATGGAGCTTCATCAGTTTGCACCATCTGAAAATCTGGCTCATAATTTAGTTTAATAAAATGCTGTGTGAAGGATGGATCAAAGTACAATCCCAATGCAACAATTCTAGCCAAGATGGATCCCCTATTGCTACAAAGAGCAGTCTCTGGACTTGGGCAAGAAAGTAAAATGCTAAAATGCCAACGCTGCCTAATATTCTCTTTTCGTGGAAATATGAGATGGACTTGGCATTGTGTATGACAGCTCGCCTGTAACGATTTCACTGCAACACCACGTAGATGGCCAGCTGCTTTAAAATGTATTGATTTATGACACGAAATCCTGACTGCATTTCCATCTCTGTTTACTGATGGGCTAGCAGCATCGCTCCGCAACCTCTCTGCTGTGTCATTTGGCTCTGTCACTTTCTGGGTGTGAGGGTCAGTGGCCATCAGGAGTCTTGGATTCTGTTCTTGGCTCTGCCACTGACCTGCTCTGTGACCTTGGGAAAGTCACTTCCCCTGCCTGTGCCTCTGTTTCCCCTTCATCAATTCTCTGCCTTGTCTTCTTGGACTATGAGTTCTGTGTGGAATGAGCTGTATCTTATTATATGTATGTTCATTGCCCCCATTTACAACATTTCTTTTTAGCGAGCAACACCGTAGGACAGAGGATATGGTGCAAGAGTAGAATATCTAAGTTTTAGTCCCATTGACATGCTCCATGTCCTTGGGCAGGGATAAGAGAGACAGGCTTTGGCTGGGGACTTCAATTCACTGTTCTCTATCTAAGGGGCAAGTATGTTTAATACCTATGATGTTTCCTGCCTACTTTGCTGCTTACTCAGTTTTACCATTCGACAAGTTCCCTTTGAAACAGAAATAAACACTGAGGGGGAAAAAGAAAAGACTCTGAGGATCTCTAAATATATTTAAATATAACGATATTTAATTGCACCTGGAAAACTTATTGTGTTGTTTCTGTGGAATATTCTTTAATTTGTGATGCATTTGACACTCTTCTATCATTCCCTGTTTGTGTACCTGTTAATAATGCCCCATTACTGATTTATCCAGATGCTCTTTCTCTGCCCCGTCACCATGTTTCCTGGGGACTTCAATTCACTGTTCTCTATCTAAGGCGCTAGTATGTTTAATACCTATGCTCTTGGCTTCCAACTTTGCTGCTTACTCAGTTTTACCATTCAACAAGTGTCCCTTTGGAACAGAAATAAACAAAGTTGCAATAGAGTGACTGGGTTCAAACTGTACAATTATTGGACTATATCAGTGTTCCTACACCCATTGAAATCTACAAATCCAATCTGGGGTATTCAGGCATTTTCATTTTAAATTATTTCAAAGAAAAACTGGATTTTAAACTGAGACATGTTCCAAAGAAGTCTCTGCTATTCTTGAAAAACAGCCTATGTACTGGAAAAGTCAAAACATTTTCTTTTAAAATTCAGTGACAATGTTTCTGTTTTAAGCAGTTTACCTGAAATTGTCTGGTTCTCAATGAACAAAAAGAAAAAAAGTTTTGGTTTTCACAATTTCTATGAAAAGTCAACTGTTGTCTGCTGGGGGGAAAGAGAAAAGACTCTGAGGATATCTAAATATATTTAAATATAACAATATAACAATATAACAATATTTAATTGCACCTGGCAAACTTACTGTGTTGTCACTATGTTGGAATATTCTCAAATTTGTGATGCATTTGACAGTCCACCATGAGGATTCTTCAGTCATTGCCTCTTTGTGTACCTGTCAATAATGCCCCATTACTGATTTATCCAGCTGCTGTTTCTCTGCCCCTTCACCATATTTCCTGTGATGCTGGATCTTTCTGCAGTTCCCAGAAGAAAGGGACCCACTCCACAGATGAGAGCTTCCTGCTCTCCTCCTCAGACAGGCTTGGCTGAGGGGTGAAGCCTCTCCAAGCTGTAGAACTAATCACAGCTTCTGCACTCTTCAAACATGGACACAACTCAGTATGTGGTTGTTGGGTGCTGAACTCCCATTGGAAGTCTCTCGGAGTTTCATGTCAAACATGATCACAGCTCAGTATGTGCTTGTTCTGCGGCTAAAGCGCTGAACCCAGAATTCAGGGCTGTGAGCCAGGCTCTGATCTAATCTCAGGAGCAAACCACCTTGATGTCAACTGTGGGGTTA
Source organism: Cuora amboinensis (assembly GCA_004028625.2). Classification (NCBI taxonomy): domain Eukaryota; kingdom Metazoa; phylum Chordata; order Testudines; family Geoemydidae; genus Cuora; species Cuora amboinensis. Next base: position 39,946 of record ML203156.1, read on the forward strand.
GTTGACCCTAACCCCACAGAGGGGGAACAGCACCTGCCCTGGATCTCACACGATTGCAGCATGCCTGGAAGGACCCTTGGCTAAAGAAAAGGCAGGGCTGATGCCCCACACGAGTCCCAAGGAGACTGAAGAATAGAATATATATTTGTAACACAGACATGCTCACAATAGCTCAGAGTCCAGTGGTGTCAGCTCCCCAGCCAGCCTGGAATAGCCTGTTCCTTCCTTAATGCCACATAATCAGCTATGAGAGAGCAGAAATGTTTTTCCCCCTATGTTGCATCAGGGGCTCTTGGGATGCAGCCATCAGAGGAATCCACAGCTCAGTCTGCTCGGGCTGTTTGATGTTGGTCAAAAAGACGCCGCCAGAGGCAAACACGGAAAGCTCAGTGCAACTTCCTCAACCCATGTAAATTGATACAATTGCGAATAATTTGGGCTCTTTAAGCCAAGTGGAGATATGGCCTTTTGATTTCAATGGAGCTTCTTTGATTTACATTAGCTGGGGATCTGGCTCTAAGACGTCCATGGAAATATGTCCGTTTTCACCAGCTGGGGAATCTGGCTTCATTAACTCTGCTGGTGCTACTGTAGAGCTACACCAGCTGGGGATTGGGCCCATAAACAGTTTCAAATTCATATTCTTTGCCTACGAATCTGATCTGAGGAGACCAAAGTTCCAAACCTGTCTGAACTTTCTTTGGTCTTTGACGCAAGGGATTAATTGCAAGGATGGCACTTTAAATGGTACAGAGTGGTTAATTCCTACTGGGACAGAACTGTGGAGTAATTCAGTGTTGCAGAGAGCTTCTCTATCTGATTTTCAGCTTATATGAAGATCTGGCTCAGGATGTGGCATGATAAAATACAGTATGAAGGATGAACAAAGCACACCCAAACCCACGAATTCTAGCCAAGGTGATCCCCCTCTTAGTCAGACAGCAGGCTGTAAACTTGAATGTGGAGGTAACATACTAAAATGCTAATGGTGCAAGATTTCCACCTTCCAGGGAAATATGGCATGGACTCACAAAGCATCCCATATGGCAACTCAGTTGTAAGGATTCCACTGCAACACCACACAAACAGCCTGCTGCCTGCTTCCAAAACTGATTTGTGGCACCAGATCCCAGCTGCATTTCCATCTCTCTGTGATGAGGGGCTAATAGCATTACTTAACTAATTCTCTATTGTGTCATTTGCCACTGTGACCTTCTGTCTGTGCTGTGTGGGTCAGTGGCCATCAGGAGATTTGATTTATATTCCTGGTTCTGCCAATGACCTGCTGTGTGACATTTGGCTGGTCACTTCTCCTGCCTAAGACTCTGTTTCCCTCCATCCCTTTCTCTGCTCTGTCTACTTTGGGTTTAAAATCTCCGGGGCATTGGCTGTGTCTTACTGTGTGGGTGTGCTGTCTGTTTAGCAGGCATCAGTGTGGGACAGAGGATATAGTGGTAGAGCAGGAGAGCTGGGCTCTCGTCCCGCTGCCCTCCTCTATGTCCTTGGGTAGAGACAGGCTTTGGCTGGGGGCTCCAGCTTTCTGTGCCTAAGTCTAAAGGTGCCTGCATGTGTAACGCATATTCTGTGAACATCAACTTTGCTCTCTACTTTACAATTGCAATAGAGTGAATGGGTTTGTAATTTTGGTGTTATTGGACAATATTAATGTTAGCATCCTTCTTTAATTATAGGTTTCCAGTCTGGGCTAAATTTTCAATCTGTTTCCTTTCTGTTTGTTTTCAATCTAAGTTTCCAATCTGTTTAAATTATTCCAAAGGAAAACTGGATTTTCAATTGAAAATATTTTCCTGCGAAGCCTTTGCTATCCATAAAAACAACATATATATTGGCAAAACCAAAACTTTTTTTTTCAAAAAATTCAGGGATTTTTTTCCAGATTTCAGCAGTTTTTAATAGCAAGTGTTTGGTTCTCGATGCTCAAAACCAAAAAAAATATTTTGATTTCCACAATGTCTATAAAAATTGATTTTTTTTCTGCGAAGAAAAAAATGAGCTCTAGATGTTTTCTTAAATGATTGTAAAATTCTTAGAGTTTCAATGTAATTCATAGTTCTATTATTACATTTCCTCCAGTATATTAAAACTCAACCATATTAACTAATATAGCAAACTTACAGTGTTGGTCTTTGTGGAATGTTTCCCAGCCTGAGAAGCATTTGACAGTCCCCTGCCAGGATTATCAGTCATTGTCTATCTCTATATTTCTCAATAATGCCCCCACCACTGTGTTATCCAGCAGCTGTTTCCCTCCCCGTCACCATATTCCCTGAGAGGCTGGGTCTCTGTGGTTCCCGGCAGACAGGGACCCACTCCACAGACGAACACTCTCTGATCTCCTCCTTTGGCTGGCTTGCTTGAGAGGTGAAGGACTAAATAGGATGGGGGATTGAAAGATCCTCCCAACTCTAGAGCTGATCCTGGGTTGTGTGGGATTCAGATATGATCACAGCCCAGGATGTACCTTCCCTGGGGTTAAATAGCTGAATCTGGTCTCCAGGGCTGTAAGCCCAGCTCTGATCTCACCTCGGGAAGAAACCACCCTGATAACCAGCCCTAACCAATCCTAACCCCCCAGAGGAGGAATTGGCCCACTCTGACTCTCATATGATCGCAGCATCCCTGGAAGGACTCTTGGCCAGAAACAAGGCAGGGCTGAATGACAAGTGGCATCCCAAGGAGACTGAAGAATAAAATATATATTTGATACACAGACATGTGACCTACAATAACTCAGAGCCCAGTGGCACCAGAGCCCCAGCTGGCCTGGAATAGCCTGTTCCTTCATTAACTCCACATAAACAGCTCTTGGAGAGCAGAGATGTTTTTCTCCTGCATTTCATCAGCAACATTTAGGATGCAGCCACCACAGGAAGCCACAGCTCAGGCTGCCCTGGCTGTTTGATGTTGATTACTAAGAAGCAGCCAGAGGCAAACACTAAAAGCTCCTAGCTAAGGCCTAAACCGTTACTAATTGATACAGTTCCATTGAGTTCTGAGTAGTTAGGGATGTTTACGCCAAGTGGAGATGTGACCCTTTGATTTCCACAGAGCTACTTTGATTTACACTAGCTGGGGATGTGATGCCGATGGACTATGTAGTTTTCACCAGCTGGCGAATTAGGCCTCCTTAACTCCAGTGGAGCTACTGGGGATTTACACCGGCTGGCGATCTGGCCCATTCTTCAGTTTCAAATACATATTCTTTGCCTGTGAATCCGAAGAGGAGACTAAAGTTCCTAACCAGTCTGCACGTTCTTAACTCTTTGCCCCATGGGATTAATTTCAAGAATGGAACTTTTAATGGCTATGGAGCATTTCTTTCCCATTGGGGAGAGAACTTTGCAGGAATTCAGTGTTGCTTTAATTTTCTGTATCTGATTTTAAATATCTTTCTGGATGAATGGACCCACACTCTTTCTTTCTTTCTTTCTTTCTTTCTTTCTTTCTTTCTTTCTTTCTTTCTTTCTTTCTTTCTTTCTCAACAATTATATGGTTTCTTTCTGCAGACATCACTAAAATAAAAGACTCATTAGGCTGAAGATGCAATGCTATATGACATCTTTAAAAAGTGTGTTTCACACTGATTGTAGATATGACAGAGAAACTGAACAATGACGAAGGGTCAGATCCTCACCTGGTATAAATCAATTGTAGCTCCATTGGCTTTAAGGAGTCAAATACGCACACTATACCCACACAAACCTTGTGTAAAACTGCCATAATGCAGTTAGAGTCAATGGCCTGGTCTACACTAGGACTTTAGTTCGAATTTAGCAGCGTTAATTCGAACTAACCGCTCCACCGTCCACACCAGGAAGCCATTTAATTCGAACTAGAGGGCTCTTTAGTTCGAATTTGGTACTCCACCCCGGCAGGTGGAGTAACGCTAAGTTCGACATGGCTAGTTCGAATTAGGCTAGGTGTGGATGCAAATCGAACTTAGTAGCTCCGGGAGCTATCCCACACTGCACCACTCTGTTGACGCTCTGGACAGCAGTCCGAGCTTCGATGCTCTGACCAGCCAACAGGAAACGACCCGGGAAAATTTGAATTCCTTTTCCTTTCTGGACAGTTAGAATCTCATTTCTTGCTTTGACATCGGGGCGAGCTCCGCGGCACCTGCAACGATGCAGAGCTCTCCAGCAGAGGAGTTCATGTAATCTCTGAATAGAAAGAGGGACCCGGCATAGACTGACCGGGAACTCTTCGATCTGATCGGTGTGGGGGGCGAGTAGTCTGTGCTTTCGGAGCTGCGCTCCAACGAACGGAATGCAAAGACCTACGAGAAGGTCTCCAAAGCCATGATACAGACAGAGGATACAGCTGTCATGCAACGCAGTGCCGCGTGAAAATCAAGGACCCCAGACAAGCCTACCAAAAAATCAAAGCGGCCAACGGATGCTACGGAGCCTGCCACCACTGCCCCACCAGTGACCATGGACTCTGATGATGAGACAGTGTCAACGGACAGTTCCTCGACCATGTTCACGGACGGGGAAGATGAGGAAGGGTTTGTGGAGGACGAGGCAGGCAATAGCGCTTACAGCCCTGGTGTCCCCGACAGCCAGGATCTCTTCATCACCGTCACGGAGATCCCCTACCAACTCTCCCCGGCCAGGAACCAGGATCATGAATCAGGGGTAGGAGCAGTCGGTAAGTGCTTTAAACATGTAAACTTTTATTAGTAATGGAACAGGATTCTGAACTATGTGAAAAGGCGGTCTATATATATGGGGATAGAACAGAAATCCTCCTGGGAGAACTGCACGAAGCTCTCCTGCCGTTAATCGATAAGCATCAGCAGGAGGTTCCTGGGGAAAGCTGCCTCATTGGGTGCTCCGTGGTAGCACACTTTTCCGAGCGAGGCTTTCATGCGGTATTCAGGGAGCACTGCCTCCCAGAGCATGGCAGCATAGGTCCGTGGTTCGTGCTAGATTTCACGCAGCATGCGCTCTCTATCTCCTTCAGTGCCCGTCCTCATGGTTATCTCGCTGGGAGACTCCTGCATCTAATCCGTAGGGGAATAAATGTTTTGTTACGCCTGGTCCAAAGTATTTTTAATAAATAAACGGACAGACGGCATAGCACAGACTCAGCACGCAGCTGCGTGACGAGCGTAACGGAAAGCCAAAGAATCAAATGGACGCTCATGGAGGGAGGGGGGAACAAGGACGCAAGGTATCCCACAGTTCCTGCTGTCTCGGAAAAGCATTTGCATGCTTGGCTGATCTCCAAATGCTTCTAGGGTCAAACACAGTGTCCGCGGTGGGTCGGGGCATAGCTCGGCAATTTACGCACCCCTCCGACCCCCAGAAGTTAAAGGGGAAACAATCCTCTGTTGACTCTTTTACATGTCACCCTATCTTTACTGAATGCTGCAGATAGACGCGATGCTGCAGCACTCAACACCAACATCCTTGCTCCCCCCACGCTATGGATGGCTGATGGTGCAAAACGACTGGTACCCGTCCTCATCATCAGCCAATTGGCACATGGGGCAGTGCAAAAGGACTGGTAACCATAACGACCATACCCACTTGCTTGGGACAGGTCGATCAAGGTCGCCTGGTCCTAATTTTTCATGGTAGATGGTGCAGTATGGTTGGTAACCATCCTCATCATTGCAACAGGGGGCTGAGCTCCATCAGCCCCCACCCTTCATTGTAAAAAAAAGATTCAATTGCCCCTGGACTAGCAGAGGGATGAGTGGCTCCCTCCTTCACACCCCTTAATGTCATCTCTGGACTATCATTGCAGCTGGAGGCTTCCTTCCAATCATTTCTCACAAGCGACTACCTGTGTCTTATTCATGCATTCTATATTACTTCATCACACAAGTGGGGGGACAATGGTATTGGAACCCAGGAAGGCTGGGGGAAGAACGGAATGAACAGCTGGGGTTGTTTCAGGAGTACACCCTGTGAATAGCGTTCAGCTCAAAATTTATGCAGGATTGGACAGAGAGCAGCTGTGGTCTCTGGTTGTATGATACAGTGGTTCTCTGGTACACTTGCCCATAATCTAGGCAGGACTGATTCTATTTTTAGATACCCAAAATAGGAGGGATTGACTCGGGGAGTCATTCCCAAATTTTGCTTTTGCGTCCCTGGCTGGTCAACCAGGGGCACTTATGACAGCACCAAATGGCGCAGTGCAAAAGGACAGGTAACCATGACCATCTTCTTACCAGTTCATGGTTAGGTAGATGGTGCAGTATGCCTGGTTACCATCGCTGCTGTCATGCAAAAGCATAAGCATGCTGCTGTGTAGCGCTGCTGGTCCGCCTCTATCAGCGACATCCAGTACACATACGGTGACATACACAAAAGGCAAAATAGGGTCCATTGTTGCCACGCTATGGCGTGTGCCATGGCATTTCATGGAAAACGTGCTCGAAATGATTGTCTGCCGTTGCTTTCCCGGAGGAAGGAATGACTGGCGACATTTACCCAGAATCCACCGTGCAAATGATTTGTGCAACAGCAGGCACAGGGGTCTCAATCAAAAATTCACAGAGACAGCCTAGACTCAGTAAATTGTTCGCAGGAAAGTATCATTGCAAGGAATTAACTAACTGTTTCCCATCTCACAGCTTCCACTGTCTCCAGACCTTCCACAGCATCCACCTCGCAGAGGCTGGCGAAGATTAGGCGGCGAAAGAAAAAGACAAGGGACACGATTTTGGATGACTGTGTGGGCTGCTACCTAGCCGAGGCGGACCGGCAGAGGCAGTGGAGGGAGAAAGTCTCTCTGTACCAGCGCTCACACAGCGAATGGGAGGGGAGGTGGCATGAGGAACACAAGCAGGCGACTCAAGCAATGCTTGTACTACTGAGGGAGCAAATGGACACGCTCCGGCGACTTGTGTATGTTCTGCAGGACCGCTGCAGGACAGAGCCCCCGGCAGTATCTCTGCAACCACCCTCCCCCGCCACAAAGTCACATACCCCCCTCACCCTAAATAACCAGGAGGATGCCCGCCCTGGGCCGTGAATACTGTCACTGCACCCCAGCAGAGTGCTCAAGTAACCAAAAGCTCTCATACCCTACGTTTGCATAGGTCCTTCCCTTCCGGACTCAAACAAGTCCCAATCCCAGTCCCATCCCATAACTGTGTACTTAAGTAATAAAAATACTTTGCTGTTAAGTACTGTTTCCGTCATGTTTCTTCACTGAAGACTGTGTTTGAATGGGGTGCGTGGGGAAGTGCGTTGCTAATTGCATAGGACAGGCACCTTTCGCAGGGTACAGACACGGGGGCCGGATCAGCATCGGGTAACACACACAGTGCAGTCAGCAGGCACCGTGGTCGGTATGGGAGGTGGTTTCCAGGTTCTGTGTGGGCGGTGGGGATGTGACTTTTTAGCGGGGGAGGGCGGGTACAGATCTTATACAGCGGTCCTTGTCGTGGACCGCTGAGTCACGCAGCAGAGGAATCTGTATCCGTCGTCCTCCGCCACAAGGTCACATAGCCCCCCGCACACAGAATCCCAAAAAGGAGGGATGGCAGGCTCCGTTGAAACAAGCAGTCCGGCAATGCGGACCGCTGTAGGAGCGGGAGCCTGTCATTCCTTGAGTTTAGAGGCGGTCTTTACATCAGCGCACACCCTACCCACCGCAGTCTGCGTTCCAGTTTCGACCCTGTAATGAAAAGTCATGAATAAAGAAACCTCTCCTCAGTAACAGTGTGACATGTACTTTATTTTTACACATGTCTTGGAAGTGGAGGAAACGGGGAGAACGGGGTATTTAACCGAAGAGGAGAGTCAACAGTAACTGGGTAAAGAAACAGGGGCAGGTTCAGCTTCTCTGTAAAGAAACTGAACAGTCACAGGTCACGCTGCTCGCTGCTCTTTAAAGAGTTCCTTGTCGCTGTCCCAGGCGCCTGTATAGGGCTTCATGAGCAAGTGCATTAGCGGGCAGGCTGGGTCACCGAGGATCACTATAGGCAAATGCACATCCACAACAGTTATTTCGTGGTACGTGAAGAAACTACCTTCCAGCAGGCGTCTGAGCAGCCCACAGTGCCTGAGAACACACGCATCAGGAACCTTGCCCAGCCATACGACGTTCATGTTGGTAAAAAGGCCCCTATGGTGCCCCAGTGCTTGCAGAACCATTGAAAAGTAGCCCAATTTCTCAGCAGCTGAATGTGGAAGAGGTGGACGATAAAGTGCGAGGAGGAGAAAACGGCGAGGATCGCAGCGGGCTCCATGATTGCAGTGCTGTGGCGTCCACGCTGTGACTGACCAGAAAAGTGCACGAACAGATTGCCCGCAGGCGCTTTCAGGGAGGGAGGGAGTGAGGGCGTGATTGACGGCTCAATGACAACAGTTACCCAAAACCACCCTCGACACATTTTTTCCCCCAGCAGGCATTGGGGGCTCTACCCAGCATTCCAATGGGCAGCGGGGACTGCGGGAACTGTGGGATAGCTTCCCACAGTGCACCGCTTTGAAAGTCGATGCCGGCCCCGTTAATGTGGACTCAGAAGTTCGAATTAGTGTATTTAGTATGGATACACAAATTCGACTTCATAAGGTCGAATCCACAAATTCGAATTAAGTAGATTCGAAATAGTCCTGTAGTGTAGACAAGGCCAATGAGACCAGATTTCTGGATGCTGTAAATTGGCATAGTGGTATGGAGCTATTTCAGTTGATGTGAGCTCAGTATCTGTACAATGATGCTTGGTTTTATCATTGTTCCAGTATATGAGATTCTCATTGCTCAGAACCCCTATCCCATTTTAATAAACATAGAATATTCTAAAATCTTGAGATTATAGTTCATAGACAGAAATCTGTGAGATTTGCTCCTTGTTGGTAAATTGGCTGCTAAATATATAGACACTAGGTCTGGGGCCCCTAGTAAAATGACAGTGATGGTGAGAGTTGAGAGACCAGAAAAATGCCCAGTTTGAGACACCCAGCCAGAGGAAGGACCTACTCCGGCTGGAGGAGGGCCACCTTAGAGGCACCCCCGGAGAGAGTGGGGAGAAGTGATGCCATGTTTGTAAAAAACTGGGTTCTATCTCCCCAAATTGTCCCATCTGTCCACCAATGGTGAGAGCAATCCTGGAGCAGCAGCCTGCCCCTCAACCTTATGTAGTTATCTTTGTGACTGGTTCAGGGTCTCTGCACATTCAGGCAGATTTAGCTGCATCAGTCAAATCCAAAGAAGTTTCCCCTCTCAGAGCTATTGTCTCAAGCTTTCTGTAGATTCTGGGAGGTGGAGTTAACATAGAGGTCATTTAATGACCTGTGCTAAACAGAAGGTCTGATTGTCTAATTGTCTGTTTAGGAACCCCTATACGTAGAATGATGATGCACTGAGGGCACATGAAAACATTAAAGAATTTTATTAGAACATTTAGTAAAGATATAAAGACTCCAAATTAGATTAAAATACAACAGTAATGTGAAATTAAACTGATCTTTTGCATCATCTCTTAGATAGGATCACACCCTTTCTTGGGGTTCTGGTGGTCAGAGAGAAAGAGGATGTGAAAGGTTGTGAAAGGATCAGTTTAGGGAACTCTTAGAGGACTTACTACTTCACCCTCCCCCTTCCCTGGTCCTTCTTGTGTGAACAGAGAACAACAATACCCGAAGTCCGAAGGTGCAAACAATTTCATGTCTATTGGTGTGAACTTCCAGCAAGTTTAAATCCAGGTTCCTTTTTCCTTATTTTGGAATCCCAACTTACTTCCTGTTTGTGCCTAATTTATATTGTAATATTCTCAGCTACACCTTAACCAATCATTTTTACTGAAATCTTTCTAACCAATCCTAACAGATTGTAACATAATTCTCTTACTAATTATATCCCACTACCCTAATTAGAAATGAGGGTTTCACAACCACAACTATTGAGAAGTATCAGAGGGGTGGCTGTGTTATTCTGGATCTAATGAAGTGGGTATTCACCCATGAAATTTATGCTCCAATATGTCTGTTAGTCTCTAAGGTGCTACAGGACTCTTTGTAGCCCTTGAGAAGTGATTTCTTCTCAGTCATGATGCTATCAAACTAACTATAAGATTAGAAGGGACCTCAGGAGTTCTAGTTTAGACTCTGAGGATGTGATCATACCTTCCCAGCTTATAGCTGCTTCTGCTGCTTAGCCAAAGGCCTTAGCCTAAGAACCAGGCCTCGTACTATCCTCGTGAATGAAGGCCCATACAAAGGCGGACTGTGATTTTGAGTCTTTGTTTTATACCCCTCTAACAAGCTAAGTGATAAAAATACATCTAAGTTCTTAAAGTATATGCCTGTACAGACAGGCCTGAATATCTATATCTTAACAGGATATACTAACTTGGCACTGTCAAGACCTGCATTGATTGCCTTCATCCTCCGAGGACTTCTTCTGTAATGTTGGGCAAATCATTTAATCTTTTTCTTCCTCATTTCCCCTTCTGTATAACAGGGACAATGGTATTTGCCTATTACACAAGGGTGTTGTGAGGACTAAGGGTTGCGCAGTGCTCAGATAGTCTGTTATGGAGGCCATATAAGTACATAAAATTGAATGAATGAAAGTCTTGGCTAACAATTCTATCTCATAGAGCAGACTAGGGCAAACTATAGCCTACGGGATACATCTGGTCCGCAGGACTGTCCTTCCTGGCCCTTGAGCTCCCAGCTGGGGAGGTTAGCCCCCCAACCCCGCCCCTTCTGTCCCCCCTCCCGCACAGTCAGGAGACAAGGAGCAGGGTGGGTTGGATGTGGGGGATTCTGAGGGGAGCAGTCAGGGGGTGAGAAATTGGAGGGGGCAGGGGCCAGGCTGCTCAGAAGGCACAGATTTCCCTACCCGGCCCTCCATACCATTTCACAACCCCAATGTTGCCCTTGGGCCAAAAAGTTTGCCCACCCCGTCATAAATCATAGAATCATAGAATCTCAGGGTTGGAAGGGACCTCAGGAGGTCATCTAGTCCAACCCCCTGCTCAAAGCAGGACGAAACCCAACTAAATCATCCCAGCCAGGGCTTTGTCAAGCCTGACCTTAAAAACCTCTAAGGAAGGAGATTCCACTACCTTCCTAGGTAACCCATTCCAGTTCTTCACCACCCTACTAGTGAAAAAGTTTTTCCTAATGTCCAACCTAAACCTCCCCCTCTGCAACTTGAGACCATTACTCCTTGTTCTGTCATCTTCTACCACTGAGAACAGTCTAGATCCATCCTTTTTGGAACCCCCTTTCAGGTAGTTGAAAGCAGCTATCAAATCCCCCCTCATTCTTCTCTTCTGCAGGCTAAACAATCTCAGTTCCCTCAGCCTCTCCTGATAAGTCATGTGCTCCAGCCCCCTAATCATTTTTGTTGCCCTCCGCTGGACTCCCTCCAATTTATCCACATCCTTCTTGTAGTGTGGGGCCCAAAACTGGACACAGTACTTCAAATGAGGCCTCACCAGTGCTGAATAGAGGGGAATGATCACGTTCCTCGATCTGCTGGAAATGCCCCTACTTATATAACCCAAAATGCCATTAGCCTTCTTGGCAACAAGGGCACACTGTTGACTCATATTCAGCTTTTTGTCCACCGTAACTTCTAGGTCCTTTTCTGCAGAACTGCTGCCCAGCCATTCGGTCCCTAGTCTGTAGCAGTGCATGGGATTCTTCCGTCCTAAGTGCAGGACTCTGCACTTGTCCTTGTTGAACCTCATCATATTTCTTTTGGCCCAATCGTCTAATTTCTCTAGGTCCCTCTGTATCCTATCCCTACCCTCCAGCGTATCAACCACTCCTACCAGTTTAGTGTCATCTGCAAACTTGCTAAGGATGCAGTCCACACCATCCTCCAGATCGTTAATGAAGATATTGAACAAAATCAGTCCCAGCACCGACCCTTGGGGCACTCCACTTGATACCATCCGCCAACTAGACATGGAATCATTGATCACTACCCGTTGAGCCCGACCATCTAGCCAGTTTTCTATCCACCTTACCGTCCATTCATCCAGCCCATACTTCTTTAACTTGCTGGCAAGAATACTGTGGGAGACTGTATCAAAAGCTTTGCTAAAGTCCAGAAATAGCACATCCACTGCTTTCCCCTCATCCACAGAGCCGGTTATCTCATCATAGAAGGCAATTAAGTTAGTCAGGCATGACGTGCCCTTGGTGAATCCATGATGACTGTTCCTGATCACTTTCCCCTCCTTTATGTGGTTCAGAATTGATTCCTTGAGGACCTGTTCCTTCATGTGGGTCTTCCTATAATCAGGTTCCTTCATGTGGGTCTTCTCCTGAAATTAAAAAAAATATAATTTCAGATTGAAGGTTTAGAATCTCAAAGCTGGCTAAGGGATTAAACATGCCTAAATCCCATGAAAATTTGAGCATCTAGATACCTAAGAAAGCTTGGAAGTATTTCGAAAGTCAAAACACACAGCTGGCCTGCAACAAAAATCTCTTAGAAGTTCGCTTTCCTCCTTGAGCACAGAAACCTTCGCATTAACCTCTTGATGGTGCTTTTCATCTCAGTTTTCCTCAGGGTGTAGATCATTGGGTTCAGCATTCGAGTGATCACTGTGTACAGCACAGACACTGCCTTGTCCACTATGAATTCCTGGAAAGGCTGGTCATAGATGAAGACACAAGGAGTGTGCAGAGCAGTTTGATGACTTGGGGGACATCACATTAGAAACTGTCTAGTGTGTTGGGTCCACAGAAGGGCAATTGGATGATCAGTGCAAGCTGGACAATGGAATGGACAAAGCCATCCAGCCATGCCCTTGCCACCAGCCCCATGCACATACTTCTGTTCCTGATAGACAGGTAGTGCAATGGCTTATAGATTTCCACATACCAATCAGCTGCCATCACTACTAGGAAGAAGACCACAGTGCCCCCGATGAAGTGGAAGAAGAACATCTGGGTCAGACACCCATTGAATGAGATGGTTTTGTGCTGGTACAGGAGGTCCTTTAGCATCTTGGGGGCAGTCACCGAGGACTCACTGTGGTCCAGGAAAACCAAGTTGACCAACAGGAGGTATCTGGACGTGTGGAGGTGAGGGTCAGAGATCACGTTGGTGATGATGATGATGAGGTTCTCAAGGCATGTAGTCCCATAGACTAGGAAGAAGACCAGAAAGAGGAAGTGCTGGACCTCAGTGCTCGAGAGATGCCCCCCCAAAATAAATTCTGTCACAAGTGGTGAGGTTCTCCTGTTCCATTTAGGGTCCTTAAACGATACCTGCAGGGAAGACGTTAATGAGAATGATGAACACCTTGAAGTTCTTGCTGTTACGTTACTATTAGCCACTCACTACCTGAACAAAGTTTTTGTTTTGTGCATTATTTTGCTTAGGAATTTCCTTTCTGATTGGGAAAGCACACAAAAAATAGCAGTGTAACTGCAGTAGAAAAAGGTAGATGGTTAATTAGGTACCTAGGACCCACTGTTTGTGGTGGCTCCCATACTAGGTGAGTGTATGAACTACTGGGCGGTAGCATCCCAGGCCCATTGTCTTTCATAATGGCAATTCATTAGTATTTGTGACAGAAAACTGGTGAGAATGATTCTATAGCCTGCTGGTTAAGGTAGTCATGGGTATATTCAAAATCAAATCCTTGCTGAAGTCTATCTTTTGTATTTAGACAAAATATCAGAGTTTTTAGAGTGGCGATTGAGTAAACCCCAGACCCCAATATCCCATAACTCAGGGTGTGCTCCTGTCTTATGGAAGACCTAAATTCAAATCCTTTCTTGTATTAGGCTAAAAGGAAAATCAAACCCAGTTGTCCCACCCCACAGGTAAGTCTGCGAACCACTGAGCTTCAGCTTATAACAGAGGCACCACCTCCCCGAAATGCTTGGAAATTTGTCAATGACATTCTTCTCCCTTTCCTGAGAAATTAATGCTGGGACTTACAGAAGAGCCAGATTTTTAAAGTTCTTTAGGTGCCTAGTGGGATTTTCAAAAGAGCCTATGTGTCTAACATACAACAAAATCATTGTGGTTTAGGGATCTAGAGTGGGATTCACAAACGTACGTAGATGTATTTTCAAAAGTGGCTAATGGCCAAGTTTTAAAAAGTACTTAGGCATCGAATAATGCAGATAGGTGCCTAGCGGAATTTTCAGAAACACCTAAGCAGGTTAGACACTTAATTCTTGTTGAAAACAATGGAAATTAGTCATGTATGAAGTTAGGCACTTTTGAAAATCCCACTAGTCCCCTATCTGCATCTTTAGGTGCATAAATACTTTTGAAAATCTGGCCCTTTTAAATTTTTGAAAATCCCACTTTAGGTCTAATGGAAGGGACTGAGAGCCAGCGACTGCTCCCAGACCCGACTCTGTGAAATCAGGGTAAGGTTTGGCACAAAATGCCCAGTTTTTCAAAGCAGCCTAAGGGTGTCAGACATCCACTCCTTTGAAAATCCAGGGCTAAACCCAGCAGTGCTAAGAACAAGCAGTGTAGACCATGCACTTTCAATAAGAATTAGGCACCTACACTGCAGCTTTCAGCAAGCTAGCAGATTGACATTAACAGTGTAGATGTTGCAGTGCGGGATCTCAAGTCCACCTGATTCTCCTGGGTCTGAGCTCGGGTGGCTAATGTTAGGAGATGGGACCTGGGCTCCTAAATCATGAAGATAGCTTGGAACAATTTACCCTTAGGCTGAGGTACGTCGGGCTTCCAGGCTAAGATTTCCAAAGTTGTTTAGAGTAGCCAGGCACCCAATTCCCAGTAAAAGCAGTTGAACATTGAACTCCACCAGGGAGCATTAATCTTAGTCAATAAAAGCCAGATTTGTAAAGGTATTTAGGTTCCAGATGATGCAGATAGGTGCTTAGTGGTGTTTCAAAAGCACCTCTCCACCCAAACACTGAAATCTATGGGATTTAGGCACTTATGCAATCTCCACTAGGCTCCTATGTGCATCTTTGGGTGTCTAAATATCTTTAAAAAACCTGGCCCTAATTCCTAAAATTCACAGAACATCTCAGTAACTGAGGATCCAGTTGCCAATTAAAGTCCTGCTTTATTTGCACAATTGTCCCATGTCAAACAAATGCTGGCAAACAAGCACAGCCAGGTGGAGGCAACTGGGATCCACTTCTCCTGCTGCAGAATACAAGGAGGGAAAGGATGTGACTCTCTATGCAGGCCAACTTTACATGGAGGATTCTTATTATCAGCTTCTATCCCCTGACTCCACTGATCTTGGTGAGTTTATGGTCTGCAGCCATTGCACAGACCTGGGAAGCAAACTCCCATTCCCTTCCCCCGGCGGGATCCATCCCTGCCCCAAAGCAGCAGATATTTCATTGCTTCGGTTAAAATCTTCTCCTTAGTGTGGAAGGGTGGCCCAATTGTTAGAGCACTAGGCTGGGACTTGGCAAACCATCATTCAGTTCCTTGCTCCTCCATTTGCATCCTGTGTTTGACTGGCCTGGTACTGAGTCACTCTGCCCCACTTCCCTGTTGGACACTGTCCCTCCAAACAGCACCTGCCACTCGCCAATGGAAGTTGTGCCTGGTATTTAGATGCCCAAGGATGCTCGATGTCTGTGTGCTATGAGGTACACACCAGTTACTTGTTTCAAAAGAATTGCAGACAAAACTCATACACCTGGCACATGAAACTCACGGAAATCAGCTTCACACAGAGCACTGGGTGAGACATCAGGAATGTTGTTAAGGGCCCAGCATGTGCTGAGTCAATCAGCATTAGCCCTATCCTCTCAGCAGATGAGGAAGGATGATCGAGTCCTTAGGATAGCAGCCTGCCACTGCAGAGATGCAGGTTTCATTCCCTGCTCTGTCATACACGCCCTTTCCGACCTTACACGAGTCACTTGCAGCACATTTTTAAAGGTGTTCGGCCTTCTTAAGGCAGCTGAGCACTTCTGAAAATCCCACTGGGCACCTGTCTACATTTTTGGGGTCTGACCACCTTTAGAAGCCTGGCCCTTAGCCTCTCTGTGCCTCAATTTCCCATCCCAATGCGGATAATGCTGCTTCCTTACCTCTCTGGACTTTATTAAAATAATTACTTTAAATATCTTGAGATTCTCATGTACTGCAGCCCGTGGAGCTGCTAGAAATACTTTAAATACATGATTACAAATACAAAGGCTGAGAGTTTCCTTGGTCTCTAGAGGACTGAGATGCCAAATTCCCAGTAAAATGAATGGGGATGGGGGGTTCACCTCCTTGAGCTGTCTTTGAAAACCTCACCCAAAGTGACTGTGGGTCACTTGTTTCTGTCCATTTAAAGCCATTTGTGGCTATGCAAAGCACATTGCTAACATTCCCAGCCTGGATCCCAGTATCTGAGAATGTTTTCATCAATATTTTAAAACGTATGATTAAAAAGTTTTAATGAAACTGCTGTTAGGTTCCTCGGCCAGCTCTAAAGCGAAAATATCATCTGCTAAAACCATGTCTGAAGGACCAGATTGTTTTCTGAACTCTTCAGTCTAAAAGATAATGGTATATTATTCCTCTCTATTTGACATTGGTGAGGCCTCATCTGGAGAACTGTGCCCAGTTTTCAGTCCCACACTACAAAAAGGATGTGGAAAAATTGGAAAGAGTCCAGCGGAGGGCAACAAAAATGAGTAGGGGACTGGGGCACATGACTTAGGATGAGAGGCTGAGGGAACTGGGATTTTTTAGTCTGCAGATGAGAAGAATGAGGGGGGGCGGGTAGATAGCTGCTTTCAACTACCTGAAAGGGGGTTCCAAAGAGGCTGGATCTAGACTATTCTCAGTGGTACCTGTTGACAGAACAAGGAGTAATGGTTTCAAGTTGTAGTGGGGGAGGTTTAGGTTGGATATTAGGAAAAACTATTTCACTATAATGGGGGTGAAACACTGCAATGGGTTACCTAGGGAGGTGGTGGAATCTCCTTTCTTAGAGGTTTTTAAGGTCAGGCAGAATATTTGAATGAGATGGTTTTGTACTGGTACACAAGGTCCTTTAGCATCTTGAGGGTAGGGTCAGGCTTGACAAATCTAGGACAAAAAAGTGAAGGGAAATTTTCCTGCTGCAAGTGCTGGAGGAACCAACTAGTGGCAGAGTTCTTCTTGACCTGCTGCTCACAAACAGGGAAGAGTTAGTAGGGGAAGCAAAAGTGGATGGGAAGCTGGGAGGCAGTGACCATGAGATGGTTGAGTCAGGATCCTGACTCAAAGAAGAAAGGAAAGCAACAGAATACGGACACTGGACTTCAGAAAAGCAGACTTTGACTCCCTCAGGGAACTGATGGGCAGGATCCCCTGGGAGAATAATACGAGGGGTAAAGGAGTCCAGGAGAGCTGGCTGTATTTTAAAGAATCCTTATTGAGGTTGCAGGAACAAACCATCCCGATGTGTAGAAATAATAGTAAATATGGCAGGCAACCTGCTTGGCGTAACAGCGAAATACTAGCTGATCTTCAACACAAAAAAGAAGCTTACAAGAATTGGAAGCTTGGACAAATGACCAAGGAGAAGAATAAAACTATTGCTCAGGCATGCAGGAGGGAAAACAAGAAGGCCAAATCACACTTGGAGTTGCAGCTAGCAAGGGATGTTAAGAGAAACAAGATGGTTTTCTTCAGGTATTTTAGAAACAAGAAGAAGCTCAGGGAAAGTGTGAGCCCCTTACTGAATGCAGGAGGCAACCCAGTGAGAGAGGATATGGAAAAAGCTTATGTACTCAATGCTTTTTTTGCCTATGTCTTCACAAACAAGGTCAGCTCCCAGACTACTCCACTGGGCAGCACAGTATGGAGAGGAGTGACCATCCCTCTGCGGAGAAAGAACAGGTTCTGGACCATTTTGAAAAGCTGCACGAGCACATGGAGCCAGATCTGCTGCCTCCGAGGGTGCTAAAGCAGTTGGCGGATGTGATTGTACAGCCATTGGCCTTTATCTTTGAAAAATCATGGCAATCGGGGGAGGTCCCAGATGACTGGAAAAAAGCTAATGTAGTGCCCATCTTTAAAAAGAGGAAGAAGGAGGATCCGGGGAACTACAGGCAGTCAGCCTCACCTCAGTCTCTGGAAAAATCATGAAGCAAGTACTCAAGGAATCAATTTTGAAGCACTTAGACGAGAGGAAAATGATCAGGAACAGTCAGCATGGATTCACCAAGGGCAAGTCATGCCTGACTAACCTAATTTCCTTCTATGAGGAGATAACTGGCTCTGTGGACGAGGGGAAAGCAGTGCATGTGTTGTTATTCCTTTACTTTAGCAAAGCTTTTGATACGGTCTCCCACAGTATTCTTGCCAGCAAGTTAAAGAAGTATGGACTGGATGAATGGACTAAAAGATGGATAGAAAGCTGGCCAGATCATCGGGCACAATGGGTAGTGATCAGTGGCTCCTTGTCTAATTGGCAGCCCTGGATACCCCTCCATTTTGTCTTCAGCTGGCTAAAGAGAGAGCCTCCCCCAACAGCATACGTGGAAGCAACTGGAACAAAGGGCAGTGATTGCAAGGGCTGTGAGTGATTGTTGGACCAAGGCTAAAAGTTCATCTATAAAAGGGAGCATTCTGGAACTGGTGAGGCTCATATCTGTATTCAGTTTGATTAGACAAAGATTTAAACATTTTATTTTATTTTGCTCTGTGACTTACTTTGTTCTGCCTGTTTCTACAGGGAGCCACTTAAATCCTACTTTCTGTATTTCATAAAATCAGAGTATGTATTAATACCTGGGGGAGGAAACAACTGTGCATATCTCTCTATCAGTGTTGTAGAGGGCGAACAATTTATTAAACTGATTTATTTGGGTTTAAACCCTGTTGGGAGTTGGGCGTCTGAGTGTTAAAGACAGGAACATTATGTTAGCTGCTTTCAGGTAAGCCTGCAGCTTTGGGGCAAGTAATTCAGCCCCTGGGTCTTTGTTAGAGCAGACAGGAGTCTCTGGCTCTGGCAGGACAGGGTGCTGGGGCCCCGAGCTGACAGGGAAGGCAGGGGTAGAAGTAGTCTTGGCACATCGGGTGGCAGCTCCCAAGGGGGTTTCTGCGATCCAACCCATCACAACTATGATTTAGACCAACTGAGTAGATTTGTCTTTAAGAAAATTCATTGTATCCAATCAGGCAAAGAAACAGAGCACATTATAATGTATTAATTTAAAATGGCTCAAAGCTCCCAAGCAGTGGATGTAATGAAGTTCTTGTAAGAGTAATGGAGTAAGAAATATTCAAAGAAATAACAACAAATAATGAATAGCCACAGGAAAATCATGAGTTGGAGATCAACAGTCACAGATAGAAAAAGAGGCACGATAAATTGGCATTGATTTTTTCATGATCTCTCTCTCTCTCTCTCTCTCTCTCTCTCTCTCTCTATCTACATGATCTTATTTTATCTATTGTATATGTAATACACAAAACCATGCACAAACATGGTTTAATAAAAATTAATTAATAATAATAACAGCAACCATCTTTGCAGATCTAGACAAATTTGGATAGTTGTGTAGATGAGGGTACGTCTACACTACGGGACTATTCCGAATTTGCATAAACCGGTTTTGTAAAACAGATTTTATAAAATCGAGTGCACGCGGCCACACTAAACACATTAAATCGGTGGTGTGCTTCCACGGTCCGAGGCTAGCGTCGATTTCTGGAGCGTTGCACTGTGGGTAGCTATTCTCTAGCTATCCCATAGTTCCCGCAGCCTCCCCCGCCCCTTGGAACTTCCGGGTTGAGATCCCAGTGCCTGATGGGGCACTTTTAAAATGATTTTGAATGTCGTCTTCTGTAACGGAGCGCTGATAGAACAGATTTGCCTGCCCTTACAGCGATCACGTCCGCATGGTCCATGCGGGAGCTCTTTCTTTATTTTGATTTTTAACAGCATCGCCACACGTTCTGATCTGAGCTCCACGCTGGGCAAACAGGAAATATTTAAAAGTTCGCGGGGCTTTTCCTGTCTACCTGGCCAGTGCATCCCAGCTCAGATTGCTGTCCAGAGCGGTCAGTGGTGCACTGTGGGATACCGCCCGGAGGCCAATACCGTCGATCAGCGGCCACACTAACCCCAATCCGATATTGTAAGACCGATATTAGCGCTACTCCTCTCGTTATTGAGGAGTACAGAAACCGGTTTAAAGAGCCCTTTATACCGATATAAAGGGCCTCTTAGTGTGGACGGGTGCGGCGTTAAATTGGTTTTACGCTCTTAAAACCAGTTTAAACCCCTAGTGTAGACCAGGCCTCAGGTCGAATGGCTCCATACAAAGCTACACATGCACGGCTGTATCCCAATTGTTATGGTTAAAAGATTAGCTCAACCTCTTCTCCCTGCTCTGGTCTCTAACTTCAAATCTTCTGGTATAAGCTTTGTGCCTACCCTGTCTTAGGGTGGAATCATGTGATTCCCTATCTCTCAAACTGGGTCCCAACCATGATTTCTCCAACTGTGTTTGGTACTTGCAGTTCTTCCCCCAGGAGCTGTGACCAGTAGAAAGTTGAGTGACTAAACGTCTTCACCAGGCAAAGTGTGATTTATTTACCACAATAGGAACAAAGCATAACAAAAGAGAAAACATGAGCACTTTCAGATGGATCACTGCAGTAGTTTAGTGGAATCAAAATTTGACCTTATTTTTTAGACTTAGTTTGTCTTTAGGAACCATTTTAATACCTTTCTCTTCCAAATACCTTTTCACCATAGGAAGAACAATACAGTATTTATTTATTTTAATAAATTTAAATAAATAACAATAATGCATACAGTTATATACGGCTCTAGGTGCCCTAACACATCATACACAACACTAAAAAACCCATCAGCATTAAAATCATCACTTGAACAGACACCGGCAGAAACTTTTTTTCAATTCTTCCTCAATGGGGAAAGCAAAACTTCAAGTCTCTCAGAAAATCAAGGTGATTCTGACATTGACAGCTTGAATAGATGACAAAACAAATGGATATCACCATTTAGTCAGACATACTCCACCCTCCCAAGCTCATCCCTCCCTCAAAAAAGACACCTGAAACAAAGAAAAAAGTCAACAAATGAATCAACAAAATCAAACAAAATGAAAAAGAAACAAGCAAACACACAAGCCAAACCTCTCATACCCCAGGCTACAGGAGCCCATAGATCCCTATGATTGATAGATAGGTGCCTATGTAGATAGATTCTGAACTTATGTACACTGGTGTAATCTTATACTAACTCATATGACTTCAGTGCAGCTAGTCCAGATTTTGTGATTTCATAAAGAGATTCCACCCTATGTTCTCAAAGAGACAATTTTGTCATCTGTTGATTATATCTACAAAGAAACTCAGAATGAAATCACATTCAAGTTTCAGGGATAGACATTTTAACTCTTGGTGAATAACCTCCACACAATCAGTTTCTTCAACGCAGCTTTGATCTCCTTGTTCCTCATGCTGTAGATGATCGGATTCATCACTGGAGGCACCAGGGAATAGAGAACACCCACCAAAAGATCCAAACCTGATGCTGAGCTGGAGGTGGGTTTCAGGTAGGCAAAGATGACAGTGAAAATCAACAAAGAGACCACAGTGAGGTGAGGAAGGCAGGTGGAGAAGGCTTTATGCCGGCCCTGCTCAGAAGGGATTCTCAGCACAGTTTTGAAAATCTGAACATAAGACACAATTATAAAAACAAAGCAGTTTAACCCTAAAAACACACCTAAGGCAAGAGCCCAAACTTCACTTAGGTATGAGTCAGAGCAGGTGAGCTTGAGTAGTTGGGGGATTTCACAGAAGAACTGGTTGATGACATCGGACTGGCAGAAGGGTAACCTAAAGGTATTGCCAGTGTGCAGGGCAGAGTAGACAATACAAGTAATCCAGGCACTGGCTGTCATTTGGACACAAGCTCTCCTGCTCATCACTCTCTCATAGTGCAGTGGTTGGCAGATGGCGACATATCGGTCGTATGCCATGATGGTGAGTAAGGCAAGATCAGTTGCAGCGAAGAGGAAAAAGAGAAAGACTTGGGCAACACATCCAGGATAAGAAATCACCCTGGTTTTCATGAGGGAGTTGGCCATGGATTTGGGGACAGTAACGGAGATGGAGCCAAAGTCTAGGATGGACAGATTCGCCAGGAAGAAGTACATGGGGGTTTGAAGATGGGGGTTGAGAGCTACGGCTGTGATGATGAGAAGATTCCCCATCAGGGCTGCCAGGTAAATCAGCAGGAACACCACAAAGTGCAAAATCTGCAGCTCCCGAACGTCAGAGAATCCCAGAAGAAGGAACTCGGTCAGGGTGGTTTGGTTGGACATTTTCTTTCTCAATTCATTGTGTGATGGCTGCAGAGGGAAAGACAAAGACAGTGGGGAATTACAGTGACAGAGGGAGTGGCCCTGATTTCCCTCAACAATATTATGTGAGTGTCAACAATGCACAGCATTCATCAATGCTATTAACTACGAGTGGTGACTTATCATATGAATGTAAATTGGTGCAGCTCCCTTGAAGTCAATGGAGCTTCATCAGTTTGCACCATCTGAAGATCTGGCTCATGATGTAGTTTAATAAAATGCTGTGTGATGGATGGAGCAAAGTACAAGTCCAGTGCAACGATTCTAGGCAAGATGGATCCCCTATTGCTACGAAGAGCAGGCTCTGGACTAAAATGCTAAAATGCCAACGCTGCCTGATATCCTCTTTTGATAGAAAAATGAGATGGACTTGGCATTGTGTATGACAGCTCGCCTGTAACGATTTCACTGCAACACCACGTAGATGGCCAGCTGCTTTAAAATATATTGATTTATGACACGAAATCCTGACTACATTTCCATCTCTGTTTACCGATGGGCTAGCAGCATCGCTCCGCTAACTCTCTGCTGTGTCATTTGGCTCTGTTACTTTCTGGGTGTTCGGGTCAGTGGCCATCAGGAGACTTGGGTTCTGTTCTTTGCTCTGACACTGACTTGCTCTGTGACCTTGGGCCAGTCATTTCCCCTGCCTGTGCCTCTGTTTCCCCTCCATCTATTCTCTGCCTTGTCTTCTTGGACTGTGAGTTCTGTGGGGGTTGAGCAGTGTCTTATTATATGTATAGTCACTGCCCCCATTTACAACATTACTTTTTAGCGGACAGCACTGTGAGATAGAGGATATGGTGCTAGAGCAGAATATCTCAGTTCTAGCCCTATTTACATGCTCTGTGTCCTTGGGCAGGGATAAGAGAGTCAGGCTTTGGCTGGGGACTTCAATTCACTGTTCTCTATCTAAGGCGCTAGTATGTTTAATACCTATGATGTTTCCTGCCAACTTTGCTGCTTACTCAGATTAACCATTCAACAAGTGTCCCTTTGAAACAGAAATAAACACAGTTGCAATAGAGTGACTGGGTTCAGATTGTACTATTATTGGACTATATCAGTGTTCCTACCCCCCCTTGAAATCTACATGTTCAATCTGGGGTATTCAGACATTTTCATTTTAAATTATTTCAAAGGAAAACTGGATTTTAAACTGAGACATGCTCCAAGGTAGTCTCTGCTATTCTTGAAAAACAACCTATGTACTGGAAAAGTCAAAACATTTTTTTTTATTTTTTATTCAGTGACAATGTTTCTGTTTTAAGCAGTTTACCTGAAATTGTCTTTGTCTCAATGAACAAAAAGAAAAAAAGCTTTGCTTTTCACAATTTCTGTGAAAAGTCAAGTATTGTTTCCTTGCAGGGGGGCTTTGGCTGGTGGCTTTAGCTGTCAGTGTCTAAGTGTAAAGGTGCCTGCATGTGTAACGCATATTCTTTGGGTATCAGCTTTGCTCTTTACACAGTTTTACCATCCTGCAAGTAACTGTATGAAACAGCAATTAAACACGATTCCAATAGTGAATGGGTTTGTAATTGTGGTGTTATTGGAAAATATTAATGTTAGCATGCTGGCTTAATTATAGATCTCCAATCTGGGCTAAATTTTCAATCTGTTTCCAATCTGTTTGTTTTCAATCTAAGTTTCCAATCTGTGTAAATTATTCCAAAGGATATCTGGATTTTCAATTGAAAACATTTTCCTGCAAAGTTTTTGCTATTCATAAAAAACAACATATGTATTGGCAAAATCAAAACTTTTATTTTTTTTTTCAAAAAATTCAGGGACTTTTTCCAGATTTCAGCACTTTTTAACAGCAATTGTTTGGTTCTCGATACACAAAACTAAAAAAAATGTTTTGGTTTCCACAATTTCTATAAAAATTGGTTTTTTTCTGCTATGAAAAAATGAGCTCTAGATGTTTTATTAAACGATTTTAAAAGTCTTACAGTTTCAATGTAATTCATATTTCTCTTATTACATTTCCTCCAGTATAATAAAACCCAAACATATTAACTGAAATAGCAAACTTACAGTTTTGGTCTTTGTGGAATGTTTCCCAGTCTGAGAAGCATTTGATAGTCCACTGTCTGTCTCTATATCTCTCCATAATGCCCCCACCACTGTGTTATCCAGCAGCCGTTTCCCTGCCCCGTCACCATATTCCCTCAGAGGCTGGGTTTCTGCGGTTCCCGACAGACAGGGACCCACTCCACAGACGACCACTCTCTGCTCTCCTCTTGGGGCAGGCTTGTTTGAGAGGTAAAGGACTAAATAGGATGGGGGATTGAAAGCATCTCCCAACTCTAGAGCTGATCCTGGGTTGCGTGGGATTCAGGTATGATCACAGCCCAGGATGTACCTTCCCTGGGGTTAAATAGCTGAATCTGGTCTCCAGGGCCGTAAGCCCAGCTCTGATCTCACCTTGGGAAGAAACAGAGAAGGAAATGACCCACCCTGAATCTTATATGATGGCAGCATCCCTGGAAGGACTCTTGGCCAAAAACAAGGCAGGGCTGAATGACAAGTGGCATCCGAAGGAGACTGAAGAATAAAATATATATTTGAAGCACAGACATGTGACTTACAATACCTCAGAGTACAGTGGCACCAGAGCCCCAGCTGGCCTGGAATAGCCTGTTCTTTCATTAATGCCATAAAGTTCTTGGAGAGCTCTTGGAGAGCAGAGATGTTTTTTCCCCTGCATTTCATCAGCAGCTCTTGGGATGCAGCCACCATAGGAACCCACAGCTCAGGCTGCCCTGGCTGTTTGATTTTGGTCACTAGGAAGCAGCCAGAGGCAAACAATAAAAGCTCCTAGCTATGTCCTAAACTGGTGTAAATTAACATAGTTCCATTGAGTTCTGTTTACGCCAAGTGGAGATGTGACCCTTTGATTTCCACAGAGCTATTTTGATTTACACTAGCTGGGGATGAGATGCCGATGGACTATGCAGTTTTCATCAGCTGGGGAATTAGGCCTCATTAACTCCCCTGGAGCTACTGGGGATTTAATATCTGGCCCATTCTTCAGTTTCAAATATATATTATTTGCATGTTAATCTGAAGAGGAGACTAAAGTTCCTAACCAGTCTGCACGTTCTTAACTCTTTGCCCCCAGGGGATTAATTTTAAGAATGGAACTTTTAATGGCTAAGGAATATTTCTTTCCCACTGGGGAGAGAACTTTGGAGGAATTCAGTGTTGCTTTGATTTTCTGTATCTGATTTTCAATTCTATTTGGATGAATGGACCCATTTTCTCTTTCTTTCTTTCTTTCTTTCTTTCTTTCTTTCTTTCTTTCTTTCT
>ML203158.1:0-21865 GCA_004028625.2 Cuora amboinensis
CTGCCACGGGCAGCTGGAGGGGTTGATTTACAGCGGTTCGAGCTGCTCCAGAGTCTATTAAAACATTTGATTCCTTTCACTTCAGACAACAGGGTTCTCATAAGGATATTACAGTCATCCCAATCAGGCTTGTGACTGGCAAAACATCCCTCAAAAACCGAAATAAACTTGCTGGGATTCATGGAGAATTCCCCTGCCTGTGCTTTAAAGGCTGCTAGGTCCACTGGGTTAAAAGGCACATGTGAGTAAACTAGCATAGTAGTGGCCCGGCGCCCCTCCGCTCCCGGGCGGGCCACCACAGTCTCAGTAATCAACGGATAAAGTCCCACTGAAGGAGCAATCTCTGAAACCTGAGGCACCTGGTCTTTATATGGTGGGGGTGTAGGAGCCGAAGGGGACACCGACTCTGCCATTACAACCGGGGAGAGGTTCGGGGAACTAACAACAGTGACTGCCGAGCCTGTCGGAGTCAGATTACACTCTTGCAACAGATCTGACCTCTCTCTCAACAACATAAACAACTGTGCATACATATGTTCATTCCACTTATTCATTCGCTGACAAAACAAAGCTAATTGAAGGATCGTGTTGTAATTAAGTGATCCCTCCGGTGGCCACCTTTCCTGACCCTCTAGCTGATACAGAGGCCAGTCAACTGTACAGAATCTTTTCAGTTTACTTTTAGTCAATGGATCT
Source organism: Cuora amboinensis (assembly GCA_004028625.2). Lineage (NCBI taxonomy): Eukaryota > Metazoa > Chordata > Testudines > Geoemydidae > Cuora > Cuora amboinensis. The sequence continues at coordinate 697 of ML203158.1, forward strand.
TTTTCAAACACTTTCCAATTCATCAGAATGCATTCTAAGGGTGTACACCGTACCCTGCCTGTACTCTGTCCCTGCCCCATACCTATGGGAAGACACTGGGCGTCCCCAGGTCTTAACAGGCAAACAAAAGGTTAACAGCACTGGACTGTTCCTACCTTATTCACGAGACCGGTTCCCCACCGTAGCCCGTAGCTGCTTCTCCACTATCTGAGCGCGTTGCACCGTAGTGCCCTCCGGGGTCGACCACACTGCGTCTCCGCCGAGGCCCCCGATGAAGTCACCGGTGCGCGCTGGGCGTCGGTCGTCGCCACAATCCGTCGACCTCCAGGAGGGGTCCGGGCAAGGCTAAATTTAGCCTCGAGCCCACCCAGGGACGCCAAAACTGTTGCCGGCACAAAGGCCCGAGGCAGCCAACAGTGATTCGTTGCCCGGAGTGCTTCGCTCCAATAAAACACACCAGGGTGGAGAAGCAAGGAAGATTTATTTGAGATCTCAAAGCACGGTGCTCGGAGGCAAAGTCTCAGATCGAGCACACCCCATACAAGCAGCTCTCTCTCTTTATACATGATTTTAGCTAAGCATTTCTATTACCCCCAATGCCCAGCCCCCCTCTCCCCCCCCTCTTCTTCCCTCCCTTTTGGTTCCCATATAGCAGATACATTATAAAGCAGCAATTATATTGTGCTGGTTAAATCATACTTGGCAAAAGAACATTATCTCGTTAGTAACTTTCCTTGACCGGTCATTCTGTTTCACTCCCTTCACTCAGGTGCAAGCAGGCTGTATAATTGCCTCCTGCTACTGATAACTCGTTGCCACACATTCCATTCTTTCCTTCTGGCCTGTGGGGTTAATTAAAGTTTAAACATGGAAGCGGTTCGGGCAAGCAGAGGCCTGATACAGGGAGCCTTCATTGGCACTGTCATTTTCCACCCCTCTGTCAACACTGGGCCATGCCTGGTGTCACCAACAACGGCATCCATAAGAAACAACTGGATCTATGTCAGAGCAATGCAACCAGTGGAACAGAGAAGCTAGCCGACTTCCTGTTTCCTGTCCAGCAAAGCTTACCCGAGGGGTTGGACAGTATTGTGCAGTAACTAATAACAAGAATTTACATGTTAAGGCCTCATTTGTAATGTCACTACTCCAAATTTCTGTTTTACTTCTTTATATACATAGCACTGTGGGGACACTGTAATAATGCCTGTCAAAACACTCGCCTACTGTTAATTACAGCCCTGCCAAATTCTTGGGGAAGGTACACACCCAGTTGGATTTTAGGGCATTGTTTATTAGGTGGCCATCTTGGTCTGGATAAGAACAAGGTGACCTCCATGTTGTGAGAGTTTCTAGTTCCTCTATTCTGGGCAAAAGGCGGGAAACTGAAAACAGCATGAATCAGTTGTTGCTAAGTAATCGGTTTCTATATAAACAAATGAAGGGAGGGGCCAGGGGCTCATGAGCGCTGGAATCTTTGGGGCTCAGGCGTCTAAAAGCTCTCCCTCCGTGGTGTGGTACACCTTCCACATTGGTTACTGGCCTGCAGTAGCCACGCACTGAACGAAGCTGTCATCTTGGGGTTTATTTGTTATTTTCTTTTGGGAAGCAGACGTGCACTCTCGGACTAGTTCCAGCTAGTTAGATCTGACAGTCACCCATAGATGACGCAAAGAGGGAGAGAGTGGGTCTGAGATAGGGTTACTTACCTGTCTTCGACACCTGTGATTCACCGTTGGTGTCTATCGCTGATCTCACCAGTCCCGATTCTGCAGCTTCACCTCTAGCAGTACCTGAAGGAGGTAGAAAAACACCTTTGCTTTACTGAGTGTGTGTATGCTTGTATTCCAAATCTCCAGTGTCCTTAATGCACCCCCCACCCTTCTCCTTTAGTAAAGAAAGTGTTGTTGTGAGTTCATATCTGTGAAGTGGTTTCTTTTGTTATGGCTCTGATAAATGGGCTTAAGGGGGGGACCCAGCAGGAGGCATATTGTAAGCTCCCCGAAATCTTCTGGTTAGATAGGCTCCTTAAAAATCCTTACACTACTACTAATGATAATACAGGTGGTAACTGTAATGGCCCTACTAGGGGTATGTTGCTATCTGCACCACCAAAGTAAAGGCCCAGACTACCACAGCAGACTGGAAAAACATTGTTATGCTTGGCTATAAGGTGGTGTCATATATACACACACATGCTATATCTATATATACTACACATATAAATCCCATATCCATATTATCCACATATATTAATGATTTGGGAGTGCCCCCATGGTTCAGTCATAAAACCACATTCTTCAATCAAAGTCCTGGGCCTAACATTTCCAGGCTCACCGTAAGGGACTATAAACCATGGGAAAATAAAATCTGTCCATCGGTTGTAAGAGGGAACGTACAGACTAAGGGACAGATGGGGCATGAATGTATGGATGGTAAAGTAAGGTGACAAAAAACAGTGTTTAGCCCACTGGGTCATCTTCCATCTGTGCATTATGCTTTTCCAGGATGATGGGTAAATGTCCTCCCCATAAAAAGACAAAAAGTGGAGGAAAGGTTGCCAGCTTTCTAATTGCAGAAAAACAAACACCCTTGCCCTGCCTCCTGCCCCACCCCTTCTCCGAGGCTCCATCCCCACTCACTCCATTCCTCTCCCTCCATTGCTTGCTCTCCCCCACCCTCGCTCATTTTCACCATGCAGGGTGTTGGGGGGCGGGAGGGAGTGAGGGCTCTGGATATGGGGGTGGGCTCTGGGGAGAGGGCTCTGGTAGGAAGTTTGGGTGTGGGAGGGGGTTCTGAGCTGGGGCAGGGGGTTGGGGCACAGGAGGGGGTTTGGGGTGTGGGCTCCATGCAGCACTGACCTCAGGCAGCCCAGGCATTTTCCAGGGATGGAGGAAGTCCAGGCAGCTCCCGGGAAGCTGCGGTACGGCCCTCTGGCTCCTAGGCAGAGGGGTGGCCAGGGAGCTCCGGGCTCTGCCTCCGCCTGAAGGCACCACCCCCACAGCTCCCATTGGCCGCAGTTCCCAATCCCGGCGGGGCAGCACGTGGCATCTCCCTGGCTGCCCCCCCCAAATAGGAGCAGGAGGGACATGCCAGCCACTTCCTGGGAGTCGCGTGGAACCGGGCACAGAGCCTGCCTGCCCCGCCGGTGCTGCAGCCAACTAGACTTTTAGTGGCCTTGTACAGGGTCCCTTTTTGACTGGACATTCCTAAAGAGAGCCTGAGACATGAGGCCTTGTATCAGAGGCCTGGTGTGAGGCCTGAACTAAAGTAGTGGTCAAACCTTGCTAATATAAAGCAAAGTTAGCAAGAGGCAGGCTGTGAGCGGAAGTCAGACTCTGCCTGCGTGCAGGCTCACAGAACCTGGCAAACACAGGGCTGTTACTGCAAAAACACACACATTCCTGAGAAGTGCTAGGCACAGGACACTCCCACAAACATTTCAGAAGGGTGGTACCAGAACATCCCGATGCCAAATGTGGTATGAACACACTCCCCAAAGATAATACAAGGATACAATGACCCCCTCGGAAAGATAAAGTCAGATGACAGTGTGATGGACAGAGATGTTTTGATTGAACCAACATGTACAAGGTAAAGGGTGGTAACGAACCATGTCGGAGGGGCAATGTGTAACTTCTTTGTATTGGTGTGTAAAGAGGAGTCGCAGACGGAGTGTCTTTGTCTGGGCTGGGGGCAGTGGAAAGTACCACCGCTGACTGAGCTGGTCCATTGTCATGGGCATATGTGTGCTAGTGAACCTGTAGACATTGATCTCTCTCAGCCAGCCCCCTCCCCCATGTCTCTGCACCCTCCCCCCTGTCCTATATGGCCCAGCACCCCCACTCAGCTACCCCACCCCGTTTTCCTGCACCCCTTTCCCTCCTGTACCCATGTGTTCATGCACCCCCACTTCCATTTAGCCCAGCCTGTCCTCCCACTAGCCCTTCTGAATGCCTGTCTTTGATCCCCTCCCTCGGCAGCCCCATGTGCCCCATGCTGTCTGACCTGTGCCTCATGACCTGGCCCCACAGGCAGAGTGCTGTGAGGAACAGCTTCTTCTCTTCCCTACCTGCAGTTGGGGCTGCTCCCACTCTGGAGCATTCACACTCTCTTCTGGCAACACAGCAGCCTCTGGAGGGCAAAGGGGAGCATAACACTTAGGTGGAGACATCTCCACTCAGAGTCCCAATGCTGCTGACACTCACTGCTAGCCCTGTCCTCTTTGGGAGTTTTTCTCTCCTTTCTTCTTATTGTTTCTAGGTATATAAAGGGCTGATTTCTTACCCTGGCCTGCTGTGTGACTTTTTACCAATCTTTACATAGTCTGCAATATAGCTTTATCAGTAACCAACTGCTAGGATCATGGGTGCATGAGAAACACCTTAAATTAGCTTAGGATGGACAAGCATGAATGAGTCGCTAGATATGCATGGATGGATATTTGAAAGTGAGTCTTCTGTACCGCTGTGTGCCTAGGGTGACCACACATCCCATTTTGGCTGGGACAGTCCCTTTTCTCAGCCCTGTCCCGGCCATCTTGACTTTTTGTCAAAAAACGTGGGGGGTGCAAAGGAATGTGCAGGGAGAGGGGAGTGGTGATGCCAGCCCTGCATGGGGTGTGTATGTGTGAGGCAGGACTTGCACAGGGGGAAAGCAGGGCTTGGGCCCTCCCCAAATACAATAATCTGCTGTCAGTGGGAGTCCTGCTTTTGACTTCAAGGGGAACAGGATTAATCTCTTAGTCCCTGTCAGGGTTCCCTCCCCACTCTGAACTCTGGGGTACAGATGTGGGGACCCGCATGAAAGACCCCCTATGCTTATTTCTACCAGCTTAGGTTAAAAACTTCCCCACGGCACACATCCTTTCCTTGTCCTTGGACGGTATTGCTGCCACTACCAAGTGATTTAGACAAAGATTCAGGAAAAGGACCACTTGGAGTTCCTATTTCCCCAAAATATCCCCCCAAGTCTCTTCAGACCCTTTCCTGGGGATGCTTGAGAATAATATACCAACCAATTGCCTTTAATAAAAGTACAGGCCAGACCCTTTATTTTTAGGATACTAAAATCAATCAGCTTCGTAAAAGAACTTTATTATAAAGAAAAAAGTAAAAGAAGCACCTCTGTAAAATCAGGATGGAAGGTAATTTTACAGGGTGATAAAAAGATTTAAAACACAGAGGAGTCCCCTCTAGGCTCAACTTCAAAGTTACAAAAACAGGAATAAACCTCCCTCTGATCATAGGGAAAATTCACAAGTGAAAACAAAAGATAATCTAACACATTTCCTTGCCTTTACTTACAATTTCTGTAATTTTATATGTATCATTTCGAGGTATCTTTTCAAGAGATGGTTTATCTGCTTGGTGTCTCTCTCTCTCGCTCCCTCTCTTTCTCTCTCTCTCCAGAGTGAACAACAAAGAGAGCACAAACAAAACCTCCATACCTCCCACCCCCCAGATTTGAAAGTATCTTCTTTTCCCATTGGTCCTTCTGGTCAGGTGTTAACTATGTTAATTGAACTGATTAACCTCTTACAGGTAAAATGATTCTGCACCTCTGCATCTCTGGCCAGGAGGGATTTTATGTTACTGGATATATAAAGGTTGTTACCCTGCCCTTTATATTTATGACAAAGGTGTTTAGGCACCTAACTCCTATTGAAACCAATAGGAATTAGGCTCCTCAAAGAGTATGAGAATCTGGCCCTCAGTGCAACTCTGGAAGCACTAGCACAAACGTGAGGTGGAAACAAGAAGTTGCACAAAGTGGCAGATCTCAGAAGCTTGAAACACTGGGCAAATTTTTCACATGGATCCCTTTTATTATTTTTTATTGTGGTAGCACCTAAAACCCCCAGTCACAGACCATAGACCCTGTGCTAGGAGCTGTATGAACAAAGAACAAAACCACAGCCCTGGCCCCAAAGAGTTTCCAGTCTAAACATGTTTGAACAGAGGATCTAAGGGGGGGCTGAGACTTTGATGCTTGGAAAGCTCAGTCCGTAGCTAACCAAGAGGCAGCTCCCCCACCTCATGACCACATAAGTCCTGAGGAGCAAGTTGATACCAGCCCGGCTGGATACGTTACAGAATTCTGTCTAAGCAGCTGCTTGGTTCGCACAAAGCACTAGGTGGCAGCGAGTATGACATCATGATGGCTCTTGACCATGGGTTCCCATATCCAGTAGCTGTTTTAAGCTAAGATGAATCCCTCATACTGGAGTCAAATTGAATCCTTGTGGATGAAACCCCTTGAGAGGCAGGTAACAGTTTTTTGAGGAGACTAATTAAGTAACAAGCACGGCCAGGAGCCCAGTAGAATCTCAGAATTATGGACTCCTCAGGACCAGAGGCTGTTCGTAACTCTGAAATGTTTGTAACTCTGAACAAGCCATTATGGGCTGCTCCTCAGGGATGACTGCTCGGAGCGGGGGCGCACAGCTCTGCAGGGTCTGCCTGGCAAGTGGGGGTGGGGACAGGCAGCTGGTTCTAGCCCCCTGGCTGCCAGGGTGGTGAGTGAGGCAACCTGGGGCACCGCCGTGTCAGTGGATGCACAGTGCAGGCTGTGGCCCTTTAAAACAGAGCTGCTCCTCCAGAGTGCAGGGTGCAGGCAGGAGCTCCGGCTCTGGCTCTAGCAGCAAACACTCCAGGCCAGGTTTCAGTAGCAGCTTGGGAAGTTTCTTTCCTGGGCTCAGAGCTTGCAAGCTTGTCCCCTCCCAGCCAGGAGAAGCCTAGAAGATCACCGGTCTAGATAACATCAGATTGGAATGTCACACTAGGACTCCTGGGTTCTCTGCTCTAAACACTGGACAATATTCCCTTGCTGTTCTGAGAAGAGAACCCAGGAGTCCTGACCCCTAGTTCCCTTTTTCAACCAATAGACATCCCACGTACATGGACATAGCTTCCCACACTCAGGAGCAGAACCCATAGACCTTTGTCTCCTGCCTTAATTATCCAAATAAATCAGACAATTTGCACTTCTTATGTTTATATAATTTTTTTTGGCCTATGTTTTGCTTTTCTTTCTCATTCTTTGCGTCTGTATTTTTATTTCTAGCCTGTTTGTCAGAGCTGTTTTAGTTATGTTCACAGGCAAGAAAGGGGCTACAATGTATCTTCTTTCTTTTTTTTGCAACAGGAGAAGCCAGCATCACATTGCAGCAATCTGCAAGTTCAGATTATGTATTAGGTATATTACAGTGGCTCGTAGGAGTTGCCCCCCCTTCATTGTGCTAGACCCTGTACAAACAAAAACCAAAAAGTCCCTGCCCCAAAGATCTTACAGTCTCATTGTTTATTCTGTGTATCAGAGGAGCACCTAGAGGTCCCGATCAAAAATGGGAGGTACCTGATTGTAGATGCTGTACACCCATATAACAAAGAGACAATCCCTGCCCCAGAGAGCAACGTAACCCTGGGGGAGGGACGTGTCAGAGTTGGAAATTTAAACACATGAGTGTTTGCAGATCCAGGGCCTGAGTATTAGGGCTGTTTACCTGGGCTTCAACTTTGGCTTTGAATTTCTTGTCAATTTCAGGGGTAAATTTCGGGCAGCTGGTGCTGTATCCCCCAGATACAAAACCGTGGTTACCTTCTTTCCGCCTTGCAAACATTCAGTGCTTAGAACGGTCCCATTGCAACAGCCCTTTTGTGGGGCGGCTTACTCCCATGCACCCCCTCATGGCCTCAAGCCAGTACAACAGGCAGCCCCCTGCCCCAGTTTCCCCCCACCTGCAAGACTTTAGCTTAGCTATTTTAGGCCTTGGAGACAAGAAATGAATATGCAAGTCCATGACCGAGAAATAACCTGAAAACTTATGGGAAAGAGGTACCAACTGGTAATATTGCAAAAGTATAAGGTCTTAAATTTAAATAATAAAATGCTGTAGCAACAGATATTGTCTCTAACACGTGCCTTAACCACAAGATAAAGGTGGTACGCCAACATTAATGAGAACCTACACAGCCTATAGAATTCAGGGTCCTGTCGGGTATGGACTGTTATATTGTTCTCTGGTTCATTCCACATGGTTTATTAAATTATGTGTGGGTATCAGACCCAATGATCAGTGATTTTAAGGACACTGTGGCAATCCAAGATGGAGCCTGAAAACTGTCATCTTGTGACTCCATCTTGTGACCTTCTGTTCACTGTCAGCCCGGTCCGGATAAAACTGGTCTGAACGGGTTTTTCCCGCCACTGGGCGATCCCCAAGGTTCCATCACCTCAGACTGTTTCCCGCCTTTCTGCGGATCGTACCATGTTTTCCCGTCGTAGATTCTGTAAAAGAGCTGGGGTCACAGGCTGATGGGACCGTCCATCACAGCGACCGTGTGTGCGGTGTCGGGGCTCCGTGGCACTCGTGCGTCAGGGAAGATCACCATTCGTGCCCGGAGTGAAAGGGAAAGAAGACGACATGTTACCCTCTTCCCTGTCCTGCGCCTGGGGAACGTCACCATCCAGCGGGTTCCTGGTCCGCATCTTCCGCCCTGACGTCACCGAGGGACTCCCCAGTGCTCCTCCTCCCAGGGTTTCAATGACCGGCGGAGTCGAGGTCCTGGACGTCACCCCGCCGAGCCAGGGCTGGGAATGGAGTGAGAAAGCAATGGGGGTTTCCACGTTGGGGGTCAGGTTTCCTGAACGCCAGGTGGGTTTAGTTTCATTCTTGGGCCTGAGCCTCACGCTGGCAGGGCAGAGCTGCTGTGTCACTGGGCTGGTTTGTTATTTAGCTCTGAGTCATTTACATTTACCCCTTCGCGATCTGTGTAATTCTCTCCCCTCAGACATTTACCTCTTTGTTCTGAACCTTCTCTCTTGTCAGTTCAATTTATTGTGCCCCACGCTGGGGAGAGGGGAGGAGATCTGCACCAGGCCACCGCAGAGGGCGGATCTGCTCTTTTGAGAAACAGGGGCTTGTTTCTATGCCGACACCTACAGCACTTTCCACATTCAGAGATATCTTGGCTCCCCTTTGAGATTACAGTCCCTTGTGTTTCCAGGGGACACAGACCAGGAAAAAAGAGCGGGTTTGGGGTTGGAGGTGCCCAGAGCAGGAAATTGAGCTTCCTATGGGAAACCCCCGCAGGAACCACTCCCATATTGATCAATCCATGAGCCAACAGACTCTAACACCATCTTGGACAGGGGTGGGCAAACATTTTGGCCTGAGGGCCACATCGGGTTTCCGAAATTGCATGGAGGGCCAGTTAGGGGAGGCTGTGCCTTCACGAACAGCCAGGTGTGGCCAGGTCTCCGCCCCTATCTGACTCCGCCCCATTTATCATCCCCTGACGGCCCCTCGGACTCCTGCCCCATCCACTTCTCCCTGTCCCCTGACCGACCCCGGACCCCCTGCCCCTGACTGCCCCCTGCTGTCCCATCCAACCCCCCCTCTCCTTCCTGACTGCCCCCCTGGGACCTCTACCCCATCCAACCCCCCCACCCCATTCTCTGTCACCTGACAGCCCCCTTGGGACACTGCCCCATCCAGTGCTTCCCTGTCCCCTGACTGCTCCCTGGAACCCCTGCTCCTGACTGCCCCTTGCCACCCCATCCAACCCCCCTCTCCTTCCTGACTGCCCCCCCAGGACCCCTGTCCCATCCAACCACCCCTTCTCCCTGTCCCCTGACTGCTCCCAGAACCCCTGTCCCTGACTGTCCCCCTTTGCCCCATCCAACCTCACCCTCCTTCCTGACTGGCCCCCCAGGACTCTGTCCCCATTCAATCCCCTGTTCCCACCCCAATCGCCCTGACCCCTGTCCACACCCCTGCCTCCTGACCACTACCCCAAACTCCCCTGCCCTCTATCCAAACCCCCCTCCCCCGCCCCTTTAGTGTGCTGCCTGGAGCACAAGTGGCTACAATTGTGGTGCCTAGAGCACCAGGACAGGAGCCAGCCGTGCCACTGTGCAGCACAGAGCACTGAGTCAAGCCGTGACTCTGCAGCTGCGCTGCCCAGCAAGACCTCGCAGCCTCACTGCCCAGAGCATTGCATTGGTGGCACAGTGAGCTGAGGCTGTGGGGGAGGGGGAACAGCAGGGGAAGTGCCGGGGGCTCAGGGGCTGGGCAGGAGGGTCCCGCGGACTGGATGAGGCCTGCGAGATGTAGTTTGCCCTCCTCTGATCTAGGAGGATGTCAGTAGGTATAACTAGTACATGGTACTTATCTCTAGGAATTGTATATGCTGTGACATTTATAACTTTGTTGGTAACTTTAATAAAACTACTAAAAGATAGACGCTCTTGTAAGAGTCAGTGCTATTTACCTATGATTTCATGTGTTCCTATGAACCCTAGATCCAGAACAAAGAGATAACTCTGTTGAACTTGAACTCTCATGATTTTCCTGCAAGGCTCACGAGATTTGTGGTTGTCCTTGAAGCTCCAGCTTCCCCGAGTCCTGTGAATGGTGAGGATCTCAACTTTCATTGACATCAAATGCAAGTTTCTAGCAGCACTGAGCAGTGACAAAAGCTTGAATACGCAGCCTGAGCATGACCCTAAAAGGCTCAGAAACCCAAAGATAAATAAAAAGAACCCCCAGTTTGTTTGTATAAAAATCTTGTGAGTGTCCAACCAATCCTGTGATTTTGGAGGCCTGACTGGTCTTTTGAAGGCTTGGTGTGGGCACTGCTGTTCCATGTCCAGGGACCAGATTTTTCAGCAGAGACTAAGCACTTTTATAAGAGGTCTTGGGTTTTTGAGCACCCGCTCCTCTGAAATTCAGGCCTCAAAGGTGCATGAAATTCGGCACTTAAAAAATGCAGCCCCCAAACTCCTCATTGTGAATTTTGGCCAGGGACTCTTCAGGGGAATGCCCCATTCCCACAAATATGTAAGGGGTCCCCTGACTAAAACTCAGTGGGGGTCTTTTGGTTGGCTAGCTCCCAGTAGCAAAAGAAAGAGGAAGGGTTGATGGGAAATGAGGACCCTGAGACTGACAGTCAGGGGCGGCTCTAGACCCCAGCGCGCCAAGCAGGCGCGTGGGGCGGCCCTTTCCCCGGGGGGCGGCATTTGGCTCCGGTGGACCTGACCCGCCGCAGGACTGGGGAAGGGCGGCGCAGCGCACCGCGCTGCTTGGGGCAGCGTAATAGCTAGAGCCGCCCCTGCTGACAGTCCCCAGGAACAATGGGGAGAGGCCAATGCTCCCGGTCAGCCTGATTGACGGGGTCTAGGCTAATCAGGGAGTCAGGAGGCCAGGGAGGTCCCATCCTCCCTGTTAGCTGGAATTGCCTGGGTCAGTCAGAGTGAGGCTGAGCTAAGGAGAAAGCCGGGGCCCGAGCTGAGCTGGGAAGCAGAGCCGTGCCAGCCAGAGGGGCCAGAAAATCAACCCAGGAAGCAGGTCAGAGCTGGGAACAGAGTCACAGAAGCAGCCCAGGGAGCTGGAGGCAGAGCAGCCTGGAGTGGCCAGTATTATTTTTTAGAATCCTTGTGGGCCCCCATCTTCTGCACTCGAAGTGCCAGAGTGGGAAATCAGCCTTAACAGGTGTGTAGACTGGGACTCGGAACTCCTAAGTTCTATCTCTGGCACTGGGAGGAGAATGGGGTCTGGTGGTTAGAGTGGAGTGTATATTAATACTTGGAACTCCTGGTTTCTATCCCCAGCACAGGGAGGAAAATCATGTGCAGTGGTTAAAGCAGTGTGAATACTGGGATTCAGGACTCCTGGGTTCTATCCCCAGCACTGAGAGGATAATGGGGTCTAATGGTTACATTGGTGTATATACTGGGATTCAGATCTCCTGGGTTGTATGCTCAGTAATGAGAGGAGAGTGCAGTCTAGTGATTAGAGTGGTGTGTATACTGGGACTGAGAACTGCTGGGTCTCTCCCCAGCACTAGGAGGAGAATGGGGTCTAAGGGTTAGAGCGGTGTTTATACTGGGACTCAGGACTCCTGGGTTCTATCTCCAGCACAGGGAGGAATGTGGGGTCTAGTGGTTAGAATAAGGACATGAGAGTCAGGACTCCTGGGTTCTAATCCTGGCTCTTGATTTGGAGTGGTTCCTAATTTACTTTTCACCCACATAGCTCAGAAGATACTTTGCATGTTCAGTGCCCTTTATAAACAGGGTCACTGCCCTGGGAGGAAGATGGGGTGGGGAAATTGTATGCAGGGCTGGGGCAAGGGGTTGGGGTGTGGGAGGGGGTGCAGTGTGCAGGAAGGGGCTCAGAGCAAGGGATTGGGGCAGAGGATGGGTGTGGGGAGTATGAGGGGGCTCATGGAAGGGGGTTAGGGTACAGGAGAGGTGTGCGGTGTACAAAGGGGGTCAGTGCAGGAGGGGTGCAGACTGCAGGAGGGGCCTCAGGGCAGGGGTTTGGGGTGCAGGGGGGTGAAGGGTGCAGCAGGGGGCTCAGGGCAGGGGTTTGGGGTGCAGGAGGGGTGTGAGGTGCAGGCAGGGAGCTCAGGGCAGGGAGCTGGGTGACAGGGTGCAGGCAGGGTTTGGGCTCTGGCCCGATGCCGCTTACCTAAAGCAGCTCTGGGGTGGCAGCAGAGAGCACCAGGGCCAGGGCAGGCTTCCTGCACGCCTGCCCTGTCTCCGGCCCTGCACCGCTCCAGGAAGCACTACGGCCCCTGGGGCAAGGGGGTTGGAAGACTCTCCATGCGCTGCCCTTGTTACCGCCTCCTGGAGCTCCCATTGGCCGTGGTTCCCTCTTCCCGGCCAATGGGAGCTGTAGGAGGCGGTGCCCGGAGGCAAGGGCAATGCAATGGAGCCCTCTGCCCCCCCGCCTGGCCACATCTGAGAGCAGCATGGGGCCCATGGCACCATGATGAGGGGGCGGATCCAAAGTCCAGAGGGGCTGGATCTGGCCCGCGGGCCGTAGTTTGCCCATCCCTGCTCTAGTTGCAGCCCCCCAGGACTACTACAATCGCTTGCTCATTACTCATTGCCAAGGTTAGACCAAGTAGCAGGAGATGTTGTGTGACACAGCTAAGAGAGCGGGTGAGCTGTAAGGCCGTCCAGATGCTAGCAAACTGGCATGCAAATAATCCGACCTGCAAATAATAGGGCATGCAATTAAACACTGTGGTATGACATGCCAATAAACCAATATGCAAAAAAAATTGGTACGCAAATCAGCAGCATGCTGCAAAGCTAATGGGATTCTTCCAGCTTTACTCTGAGCGCAGTAACAGCAATTTTTAGCCCCTGGTACTAAGGCACTGCCTTTCACTGAAAATCCCCAGGGGTTTCCCCTTCTCATGTTCCCCCCTTGTTTGGGAATTGCAGCAGGGGCCTGTTGCCCAATAAATCCTTCCTCGGTCGAGTATTGAACCTAGTTCTTTATCCAACTGAGATCACAGTCCATCCATGTGTTTGTTCAATAACTTGCGCAGCTTGTCTGTGGGTTGGAGGGTCAGGGCCATGTTCACCTGAATCTATCTAGTATTAAATTATTCAATGTGAAAGGTGGAATTTTCCAGAAGCCTGTGTCTGAAATTCAGCAAGTGTGCCTAGAAGTGTGCCTGGGGGGGAAGGGTAGCTCAGTGGTTTGAGCATTGGCCTGCTAAACCCAGGGTTGTGAGCTCAATCATTGAGGGGTCCACTTAGGAATCTGGGGCAAAAATCAGTCCTTGGTCCTGCTAGTGAAGGCAGGGGGCTGGACTCAATGACTTTTCAGGGTCCTTTCCAGTTCTAGGAGATCAGTATATCTCCAATTATTAAAAAGCATGCAGTTCCTGGATATTTCACACAGCAACTACAAGGTGGCTCACTAATCCTGCAAATCACATGTCTTGGGCACACTGCATTTCTTTTATGTTCTTTCTGTAGCAACTTGTGGCAAATAGTATAAAGTGCAGATCTTAAACTGCAGTTCCTGGGGGTTGCCTCAGGCTAAACTTACTGTTATGACATTTCTATTTCCCAAGTTGCACTGTTTGGCTTTTGTGTTTTCGTGTTTCACTTTTCATCATTGCTCTGATTTCACTGAGAGCATTGTTTTCATGTGTTGTCGAGCAGCGATTTAGTGTGCACTTGAGTGAAGGCTTTGTGAAATGGGGCCCAGAAATAGTTTTTGGGAAATACCTGGACTCCTCCTACCTAATCCCCTGATTTCCAATTACATTTTTCAGGAGTTCCTTTCCTGACCTTTCAGAAGTATGCACTGAAGTGAACCAAATACTTTATTTCATAAATTGAAATACACCCCTTGAATTCTGCTTGCAACTCTGGTCACCCCATCTCAAAAAAGATGCATTAGAAAAGGCATAGGACTAGAGAAAGGCAACAAAAATGATTAAGAGTTTAAGCTTCCATATGCGAAGAGATTAAAAAGTCTGGAGCTCTTCAGCTTGCGGAAGAGATGGCTAATGAGCAATATGACAGAGGTGTGTAGAATCAGGACTGATTTGGAGAAAGTGACTAAGGAAGTGTTATTTACCCCTTCACATAGCACAAGAACCAGGGGGTCACCGGATGAAATTAATAGGCAGCAGATGTGAAACAACCAAAAGGAAGCACTTCACACATCATGCAGTCAACCTGTGGACCTCATTGTCAGGGGATGTTGTGAAGGCCAAAACTATAACAGGGTTCAGAAAAAGAACTACATAAATTCATGGAAGATTGATCCATCAATGGCTATCAACTGGGATGGCCAGGAATGCAACCCCATGCTGTGGGTGTCCCTAAGCCTCTGACTGCCGGATGCTGGGACTGGATGACGGGATGGATCACTTGATTATTGCCCTGTTTTGTTCATTCTTTTTTAAACACCTGGCGTTGGCCACTCCCAGAAGACAGGATACTGGGCTAGGACCATTGGTCTGACCCAGTATGGCCGTTCTTACCTTCTTATCTTAATAATCCTCTTTCCACTGCTGGGAAGTCATCGTTAGGACAGAAAGGGCAAGATTAACCCTTTCATTGCAGGGCCACTCATCCCCCACCAGTCCTAGAATAGTCAGAGAATTACTGTATAGGACAGCCTGGCAGAGTGGTCACGGTCCAGCCTTTGTCTGGCTTCCTTATTCAGATTGTAAACAGTCTCTCTTAATAAATCCGTGCAGCGCCTGGCACAACGGGGCATTGATCTCAGCTGGGGCCTCCAGGCACTGCTGTGATATAAATAATAACAAATATTCATTAATGAGGGCACAAAATCTACTTGCCCATTGATAGTGGGACAACTAATGCCATTTTACCTTCCCATTAAAATAAATGTGCAAGGCGGGTGTGTGGATTATGGATTAGATCTTGTATACTCACCCCCATATCAAGACCGGATGCTTTTCTGGAAGGTATATACTTTAGTGGGTCACCAGTTATTGGGCTCAATACAGGGGGAACTGAGTGCAATACAATAGCCTGTGCTTTGCAGGAGGTCAGACTCCATGATCAGATGGTCTCTTGAAAATCTGTGCGTTTTGGACCAGATGTTGCCTCCGCCAGTGTAAACAGGTGTCGTTCCACTGACAGGAGTGGGGGTAAACGGCTTGACATCAGCTGAGGGTCTGTTCCATTCAATACTCACTACTCATTCAATACAGTAACTCCACTGAGACCAGCCTGTGACCTGACCCTGGGTGTATAAATTAACCCTTTGGGGCAGAGACTGCATCTTGCTGAGTGTAGGTACAGTGCCTAGGACACTGGGCCCCCGATCTCAGCTGGCGTTTCCATAATACCAGGCCACAAACACGACTTGCTCCCTGTCACCTTGATGGAAAAATTAAAATCTTGCTTGTAAAACAAAGGGCGAGGCTGATTATTACGGTAGATTCAAGTCTTAGGCCTTGGGCTCACACACGGATTTGGGGCCAGCGCCTCGGCTGGTGCAAACCAGCATTGCTCTAACCAAGTCAATAGCAGTAGGGCCGTTTATGCCAGCTGAGGAGTCGCCCTCGGGTTTTAAATGGAGCTAATGATGGAGCATCTGCCCAGCTCTGTATTTATTATTCATACGGCATTAGCACCTCGAGGGCCCAGCATGCTAGGCACTGGTCATAAATAGGAAGAAGCAGTGGCTCTGTCCCAG
Source organism: Cuora amboinensis (assembly GCA_004028625.2). Taxonomy (NCBI): domain Eukaryota; kingdom Metazoa; phylum Chordata; order Testudines; family Geoemydidae; genus Cuora; species Cuora amboinensis. Next base: position 16,685 of record ML203158.1, read on the forward strand.
AGAATCATCATCCAGAGGCAATGCTACAGGTCACACCGCAGGTCAGGGGCAGAGCCTGGAAGAGAATTCAGATCTCCTGGATCCCAGGCGACTGCTTTAGCCATGACATGTTGCTTTTACTTTCACCGCTCCCATTCTATTGGTTCCTCCTTGGCCCCGCTAGCCATATGGCATTGTCACCGCTCAGACTTGTGACACTTGTTGTTAGGTAAGCCCACTCAGCTTTTTAGCCATAAGTAAATATGTTGCAACTGGATGTCTTTGCATGCTGTCCAGACTGAAGCCCTGTCCAAATACCACTGCCATGAAAAGCAACCTGTTACTGGAAGCCAGCTGATAACCTGCCTTCTCCCATTAACCCTTTCTTGGTTTACAGTGGTTTGCTTTTACCCAGAGGAAGGAAAAAACAGACTCTGTGCTAGCTGCTGTGCAAACATAGAGAGCAGGTGTAGATGATGGATGATCGAACATGCTGGTGCCCTGTCTTTATTAGTACTCCCACCATTGTTATCAGCAGTGTAGATTCCCTAATAGAGTGTAGAGGAGTCCTGGCCTAAGAGACAGTTTCTGCCCCAAAGGTTTTACAATCCAAATGAGTGGGATAGACAGAGAGATCCACCCTTCTGGGGCTCCCTTCACAACTGGGACCACTTTCCCTACTGAAACATCCCAGGACTTGCCCAAGGTAAAACAGAGTCAAATGGCAGATCCAGGAACAGAATCCAGGAGTCCTGATTCTCAGCCTGCACTCTTGTTGTAACTCAGTAGGTCCCACCCAAGCATCCTGACTCCTAGCCCTCCCTTCTTTAACCCACTTGATTCTATTCCTCCACAGCTGGGAGCAGAACCCAGGAGTCCTGACTTCCAGCCCCCTCCCACCCTCCATGCAAAACTGAACTGCAGTATTTATCAGTGCCTCAACATTCTGATCTGTGGCTATCACCTGGGCATGGAGTAAACACAACCACAGCCTCAGGTCCCTAATTCCAACTCCTCCCCTTGGAAAGACAAATAAACTCTTGTGTCAAGGGAGTGAAGAAAATATCATTTATTCTGAAATTTTCAGGTTTCCTGGGCTCCTCCTGGTCACTGACTAACCCACCCAGCTGTTTGCACAAGGGCACATTTTACAGGCAACTCTGAGGATAAATAGCCCAGGAGGAGTTACTTCTCCTGACCCTCCTGTTCTCACCATGGGGGGCTCTGCTCTCTACCTGGTGGCCGTGTTTGCTTTCTACTTCCCGGCTGTTTCTCACAGCCAACTGTAAGTACCCCCGCGCTTCTGCCACGGTGATGATATTAACCTGGGTTCGTTACATGGCTGCCAATGGAAACCAAGCTCAATTTTCCTCTTTTCTCTGCTACTGTGTGTGGAGTGGGAACACGCTGCAGAAATTCTCTTCCTCACCTGGTCCAACCCTCTTCTCCCTCGCTCAGTTCTGAGGTTAATTTTGGGGTTTGGAAGATGGAATTTTTTAAAGAATAAACTGGATTTTGAGCCTCACTTGGTCTAAATGAACCAGGGGTAGACTGGGAGTAACTCTATTGAAAACAATGGGGTTGCACCCTCCTGAAATGCGCTGAAATCAGTGGGGTTGTCTTCTCCTTGGTTTCAGTGGGCTTTGATTCAGGCCCTAAAAGGAGACCAGAATCAGGTTGTATAGGGCCACATCTTGAACTCCTTGCTCAGTTTCTACGTCTGCAAGACACCCAGTGGGGCTTAATTCTATTTTCAGTGTAAACTGGTGCAAACCTGGAGTAACTCTACTGACTTCAACGGGTAGTTACTCTGGTAGTTAGTTACACTGGAATAACTCCATAACTTGGGGGGAGGGGGCTTCTTAAAGTTTCATCCTACTTCATGGGCCTGCTGAGCCAGTGAGAAGCCAGAAGCTGTATGAGAGATGCATTGATCTGTCAGGATGATCCAACTCACCTATGGAGCCTGGGTCGGGTCCCCACCCTCCCCATGGGGCTGGAGGGGCTGCCATCTGGGTGCCAGACTTCGGGGTGATAGACAGACGTCCGGATGTGGGGCTCGGTTTTGCAGCTTGACCCCACTGGGAATGCACCACAGTGGGCTGCAGGCCAGACACGCAGACCTCAGTGCAGCTTTCCCCGAAGGGTTCCAGAGATTTATTAAACCTATTTCTGAGCCTGGGCCAACTTTCAGGAACAGAGGAGGGAGGGTTCCCCCAGGAGGGAGAGAGGAGATTTGGTAGCCACTGTGCAGGGCTCACTCCAGGTGTCAACCCTGACCTTCATCTCTAGGATTTCTAGGAGAAACATCAGGAGCCTACCTGGTCCATTTTGACAGCGCTCTGGTGGACGGCTGGTACCAAGCACACACCCTGCATAGGTGCTCCTGGTATTGCCTGCGGAGCAGATGAGCAGTAAACATGGCCCGTGCTAGACGACTCCCCAGCGCAGCATGCTCCTCTCTAGGCAGGGTGAGCCGTGCAAAGGGCAGTGCATTCCAGAGGGCTCCGTAACAGGGTTACACACGCTGGCTGCAGACCGTATGATCGCAGTTGGTGGAATGCAGGAGGACACAGTATCTCCCTCCCCACGGGGCACTGGGTTCAGCACTGGCTCAGATGGGAGAGCTCCTTCTACTGACCCACACACCCTGCTCCCTGCAGCACAGCGCCCCCTCGCACCACACTGGGGCATTGGGTTAGCACTGACTGCCGGGGGACAGTGCCAGATTAAAGAATTTTGGGGACCCTGTGTTCACTATGGCAGTGGTTTTCAAACTTTTTTTTCACGGACCACTTGCAAATCACTGAGGGTCTCGGCAAACCACTTAATGATCTTGCCAAATGTTGTTTGTACTGTTAGATAAATATTGTAAAGCGCTTTGGATTACCTTCCTAATGTGATGGATGTGCCCTTTCTCCCCCACCACGGCTGCCCCCGAGCTGGGCCTGGGAAGGAGTGAGGGGTCTCTCCCTCTCTTCCCTGCCACAGCAGCCGCAGAGCTGAGACTGGGAAGGAGGAGGGTCTCTCCCACCATGGCAGCATCTGAGCTGGGGCTGGGAAGAAGCGGGGTGAGACGTTGCACTCCATATACTTTATAAAAATATGTTTATAAGTGTGGATATGATGTAATTGGAATATGCTTTATGCAAAAGTTCTCTTGTAAGGTATCATTACAAAGCTTCTAATCCACTGAGTGTGGTTATCCTATTTGTATGAATGTATCATTCTTGTATCTGAAACCAGGAATATGAAATATCACTCTGAGGTCCTATTGTAATTATGCAAAGTGTGGGCCATTAATGGTGGTTTGGAATCTTGATGGCTCCCATGAAGTCTTACAGTGACGTGATCATGTCACATGATACTGGACTCCATCTTAAACCTGGTGCTTTTCCATTGAGAAGGAGAGGTAGGGACCCAGAGTGACAAAGGACTCCCGCTATGGGCCAAAGCTATAAAAAGGGGTGGAACAGAACAAAGGGAGCTGCCAGTCATGAAAAATCCCTGAGTTACCGCTTGAGCTGAAACTAACAAGAGCTCTACCAGGGGAAAGGATTGGACCCAGACTAGGAAGGAGTCTAGTCTGTGTAAGAAACTCATTGAAACGTCTCTAAGGGTGAAATTTACCTGTATTCAGTTTCTTAATGTATTAGGCTTAGACTTGCGTGTTTTGTTTTATTTTGCTTGGTAACCAGGGGTGGCTCTAGCTTTTTTGCTGCCCCAAGCATGGCAGGCAGGCTGCCTTCGGCGGCATGCCTGTGGGAGGTCCGCCGGTCCTGCAAGTTAGGCGTACCTGCTGCCACCGAGGGGACCAGCAGACTCCCGCAGAAATGCTGCCGAAGGCTGCCTGACTGCCGCCCTCGCAGGGACTGGCAGGGGGACCCCCGTGGCTTGCCACCCTAGGCACGCGCTTGCTGCGCTGGTGGCTGGAGCCACCACTGTTGGTAACTTACTTTGTTCTGTCTGTAATTACTTGGAACCATTTAAATCCTACTTTTTATATTTTTGTTTATTAATTAACCCAGAGTAAGTGATTGATCCATGGGGGAGCAAACAGCTGTGCATATCTCTCTATCAGCATTATAGAGGGCAGACAATTTATGAGTTTACCGTGTATAAGCTTTATACAGAGTAAAATGGATTTATTTGGGGTTTGGATCTCATTGGGAGCTGGGGGTCTGATCGATCAGATCTAGCACCTTTGTGCCCTAGTCTACATTTAACATTTAGGTCAACCTAGCTACCTTGCTCAGGTGTTTAAGCAGCGCTGTAGTTACGCCAACCTAACTGCCGGTGTAGATGAGGCTAGGCTGATGGAGGAACAGATGGTGCATTATCTACACCGACAGAAAAAACCCTTCCATGTAGGAAGCGTCTGTGCTACTGTCGCACATTGTGTAGACAAGCCCTATGTCTACTCAAATTGGGAGTCACGCCTCCCAGTGGCTGTGTACACATAACCGTAGGGGCAGGAACTGTTTCTTACTCAATGTTTGTACTCTGCCTCAGTTGCTGTTGGAATTTAGAGTTGCTGCTGTAAAGCAAATAATAAATTGTAAACTGCGGCAACAAGCTTGGTATAAAACCTCCTTGGGGATGTGGGAATTGCAGCCAGTGGGGTTTTAAATACTGACTGAATTAATCACATTGACCTTTTACCATTCACAGCTACTCCCTGATCACACCCAACGTCCTGCGGGTGGAGAGTGAAGAGAAGGTCATGGTGGAAGCCCATGGCCTCTATGCTCCAATTGCGGTTACAGTAACCGTGCTTGACTTCCCGCTTAAGAAAAACATCTTATACCAGGTCCAAACCGACCTCAACCCTGCAAATGGGATGATGGGCACAGCCGTAATAAAGGTGGGTAAAACTCCAGTCTCAGGTCATCCAGTGAAACAAACGGTATCATTTTCAACAGGAGCCTCCAATATTTTGGCTCCCCAACTCTGCAATACCGAGACGTTCAAACCCTGTCCAGATTGGATGTCATTCTAAAAGACACTCTAGCCCAGCATGAAGTTATGAGCTGGAATTGCTGGGTGAAAGTCTATGGCCTGTGTTATACATAGGGCCCTACCAAATTCACGGCCGTGAAAAACACATCACGGGCCATGAAATCAGACCTCCTCTGTGAAATCTAGCTATTGGAGGGGAGGAGAAGGGGCAGGGCTGGGGGCGCCCCAGCCGGGGGCTCCTAC
>ML203158.1:21965-41991 GCA_004028625.2 Cuora amboinensis
CCAGAAAGACGGGGGAGATCAGACCCACCTCCACCTCTGGGAACCTCCTGCGGCTGCAGGAAGCTGAAGGCAGTGCAGAAGTGAGGATGGCAATCCTATGACCCCCCTATAACAGGTTTGCGACCCCCTCTCCATGAATCCCTTTTGGGTCAGGATCCTCACGGTTGCAACACCCTAACATTCAGATGTAAACATCTGAGAACATGAAATTGACTAATTTTCAAATCCTATGGCCATGAAATTGACCAGAATGGACTATGAATTTGGTTGGGCCCTAGTTATACAGGAGATCACACTAGCTTATCACGTTGGTCCCTTCTGTCCGTAACATCTAGGAATCTATTAGTGATGGGAGTGTATAGCTAACTAGTCAGATAAGCACTGAGGGGTCTCTTGTTGGGGACCTAAAAACTGAGGTGCCCCAAATTTGGAGGTAGAAGAAGAAGTTGAGAGGAAGGGTGGTCTGGTGGTTAGCGTGCTAGACTGGACTTAGAAGACCTGGGTTTCATTTCCAGCTCTGTCACAGACTCTCTCTGCATCCTTCGATAAGTTGTTCTGTGCCTCAGGGTTTCCCCATCTCTGAAATATAGATAATAGCCCTTCTTTATTTTGTGCGCAGGGGGAGGGCATGCTGTGAGGGAAAATGCATTAAAATTGAGGCACGTGGGTAATAATATACTGACATGGTAATAGGGGCCATATAATAACTTAAATAGATAAACTGAATCACAGTGAGATCTAACATCAAACCACATTGGACAGATATTAGTTCCATTGCTTAATGCCCGACTAGGAGATACTCAGGTATTGCAGTGGTGGGGGTAGTACAAGAACCTGTACTGAACAAAACATGCAAATGACATGATTTTGTTCATGTTTTGACATTTTCCATTGCAAATTAAAAAAAAAAAGATGACTATGAAATGGTTAAAGTCACAAGCGTTTTGGCGGATACCTTGTTCTTAATTTCTGTTAACACTTCAAAGCCAATTATTTGTGTCTCAGCTGACTTGGGAGCTTTTTCATTCAATGCACCGAGGTTCTGTGGTCAGGTACATAACCATATGCCCTGTGGCTCATGTTTGCATTGCCTGGGAAACTTGCTCAGAGCTTGCCAAGTCCTGTCCCTCATTAGCACTGGGCACAGCAACATTTCTGGGTGGGGTTCCCTGGTGGAGCAGGATTCTCGTTTTGAGTTGATCCAAAGTCCTCTCCACGAATGGAGAGTTGGGGGCACAGAGGGAAGGTTTTGAAGATGTTACAGTTTTAGGGGAGCACAGTAGGAATAGTTGGGAGCACATCAGTGCAGTAGAACTGACCTCAGCAGGGCACCCATGGGATGCCCTTTGGTTAACAAACATTCCATATAACAGGAGGTGACCAGACAATGGGTACAGGGCCGTCCAAAGGGCCTGGCCTGACTCACTGGTGGTGACCTACACTGACTGTGCCATCCTGGGAATCCCCCTCCACCTGGGGTATTCCCCAGTGAAGAGACCCACCATCTTCTCGCAGCTGTGTAAGCTGCTGGAGGAACTGCATGTAGAGCGGGTTAGTAAAAGGCCATCATTTCTTATGGATTCTTTCCATGTATAACTTAAGTGTCGTTAACACTGCAAAGGTCTTTTGCGTAGAGCATCCCTTGTGGCAGTGAGTAAAAGCAGGAAGAACTCATCCATGTTCTTCTTCTCATGCAGGTTCCCACCAAAGACATAAAGAAAGATTCCAAACGAAACCAGTATGTCGTGGTCCAGGCTAAGTTCCCTCAGCAAACCCTGGAGAAAGTGGTTCTGGTCCATTTCCACAGTGGATACATCTTTATCCAGACAGATAAAACCATCTATATCCCCGGGTCTAGAGGTACTGCCTTCCCCTGGTCTCTTCTAATGGGAAGGGGTGAGAAGTGCTGATGTCATGCCATATCTACAGCAGGGCTGTGGGGTCCATCCTGTGCATATTGCTTTGCTTGTTGTCTGCCTGAAAATGGAAGACAGTTGGAGCAGAGACTCTGCCACCACCAATTTGCAATACTTCATCCTTCACCATCGTCCTAGCTGTGATGTCCCATTGAGTGTTAGATACCAAAAGACTGGGTGGGCCATTGGATTGAGAATGGGAGGTGGAACTTTTCAAATCCCAGTGACTGGTTCTGCTCCATCTTGTACCAAGATACATGTCCCCATCTGACGGCCGTCCCGAAGCCTGTGTGAAATAGGGGCAGCTAATCCCAGCCCATTCAGAGCAGGACAGGTCCCTGCAATGACAAAGCCCTCCCACCTGGTACTTAGCGACAGGGGAGAAGAGCAAGACAACACCCTAAAGAAAAAAAGCCATGGAGATCTCCGACTGTAGAAAGAGGCTATCGTGAAACAACCCCTCTGTGGGGTCAGGCTTTGAGGATCTGGGCCAAGGTGTCTATCAGTTAACGACATCCCTCTCATCTCTCTTTATTTTCTCAGTCTTCTCCCGGATCTTCACTGTGGGACACAGACTGGAACCGGTGTCTAAGAGAGTGATTGTGGAGTTTGAGGTGAGGTCACTGGTCTGAGTGAGCCCGTGGAGGGTTTAGCCACTTCTCTGGGTAATGTGCAGCAATTTATTGTGACTGAGGAGGCTGCATAGAACCCCTGCGTGTAGCAGCAACATGGTACAGCTGGGAGCAAAGCAAATGATTGTCTGAGATCTCCCCTTGCAAATCCTCCTCCAGCTATTAGGGAGGTTACAATGTTTGCAGGGGCAGCAGCCAGGCAGCTCTCAGTGGAAGTCCCGTGGTTCTGCAAAGGTGTTAACGCTTGAGGAAAGTTGCATGGAGTTCTTCAGGAAGAGCCAGGCAGGTGGTTGTCTGGGAGGGCTGAAGACAAGGAGCCACTGCAAGGAGCCCTTGGAAGGACGTGTAAACTGGTGGCAGGAACAGGGATTATAGCTCCAGGCATCAGTTCTGTTAAGGCCCTTTCCACTGGGCTTTATAATCCATAAAATAAAGTAAATCAGCTGAAAAACCCTGGGCAATAATCCTCCGGGGTTTTCCTCACCTCAGCCAGCTGGGAGAGGAGAGAACACATCTGTCCCTTCAGTTCCTCTTTGACTCAGTTCCCCTTTCTTTGACACTCTGCCCTGAGCAGCAGCATAGCCAGCTGGGACCTTGCGATGGGGAGTAGCTGTGGTTGGCAGAGCGATGCAGCCCTTTGGGCAGCTCCAAGGTTTGCAGATAGCTCAGGGTTAAGTCTGGCATCTGCAATTCTGCCGTGGAGGCTCTTTAGTCTTTCAAGCTGCTTCCTTGAGTTCTTTGCTGGCCTTGCTGAGCCAGGTCAGGAGAGATTTGTCAGTTTTTCCAGTGTCTCTGGCTAGTTAAGAAATTCAAACCAATCAGTGGTGTCCAGATTGTTACATGCTATTGTTGGAAGTATGGAGAACCCTCCACTGGCCCAGGAATGTAAACGTGGCAGATGATGTTATGAAGAGCAATTGGAAGCATTTTTCTCCCTAAACTCTTAGCTTGTTTCCTTTCCAGACCCCTGAGTCCATTATTGTCAAGCAGATTTCCATCTCCGCCCCCTTGATATCAGGCATCGTCTCTCTGAACTACAGCTTGCCGGAGATTGTCAGGTAGATTGCCCGGATGTTACTATGCCTGAACGGAGCAGAGCTTTGCAGGAGTTGGGCAGGGAAGCAGAAGAGATGATGTGGAACTAGTTTCTGTGTGTGGCCCACCAGCTAGATCGTCTCCTACAGGCATTTCCAAGTGACGTGGAGAAAACACACTCTTCTGCCACATACCCAGTATTGGCATAATTTGATTTGTATTTCTTATAGTTTGGATGGATAATCATGTTTATTTGTAAGCCTTTTTTTCCAGTTTTGATCACGTCAAATGCTCAGTTGGGCAGAATTAAATTATGGGTTTTTATCGTCCCCCATTCTGATTTTTAGCACTTTATATTTTCACAGGTGGGGGAAAACATGGGGACCAGGCAATAGTGGCGGAATCTGACAATAATTATTTAATGACTGTAGACACTGAGATTCAAAAAAGGGAAAGCTTTATAGCCATTAAAACACAAATTGTCAACATGGTATGTCCAAATACACAAAGTATAAAGCCTTAAATCAAATTGTAGTAAGTTCTCAAGCAGCGTTTTTCTTGCTTTGCCTATCTGTAAATTTCGATATTATTGATGGAAATGTGTTTTTGTCGGTATACAGTGAAATCAATGACACGTATCGATAAAAAACTAATCTTTCCAAGTCTTCATTGACACCAGAATGAAGCTGCACTGACTTCCTTGCCATTACTCCTGATTATTTCCAGAGTATGTGAAGGCAGGATTAGGCCCTGCTGGCCTGTTTTTCAAAAGTGCTGAGCACCCTACCTCCCATTCAGTAGGATTTATGAATATTTAACTATTCTGAAAATTACATCAGTGAGCTGGTGAGCGAGGGGCCAGATTTTTGTATGGATCGGAGTTTCCTTACATTTGAGGGTGTTTGGATTGAGGGTTTTGGTCCACGCAGACTGTAGAAACAAGTGCTGGCCACAAAGTTTAGATCCAAACTTCCCAAACCTTGCTGGCCAAAGGTTGAGGGAGTTGTGGATCAAATGTTTTGTTCCAAGTCCCTACTTCTAGTTCTGGTTCATGAAAACATCAAGGTGCAGCAAAAAATGACTTGTCTGAGGTTCCCTGTGGTTCCCTGAAGATGGCTTGAGTTCCATGTATGGCTCAGATTTACCTTCAGGAGCCGATAAAATTACCGGAGAAACAAGTGAGCCAGGTGGGCCTTGTGAAATGTGTGTGTTAAGTGCATTCAGTGTTCCTTCTTATTTCCTTCCTCCAGTCTCGGAACCTGGAAGATCATGGCCAGGTATGAAGACTCCCCTCAGCAGACCTTCAGTGCACAATTTGATGTTAAAGAGTATGGTAAGAATCCGGCACCCACCAGGCCCAGGCTCAGGGAGTGGGTCTGTCTCTACTCTCCTGACACCATCTTGGAGCAATCTCTCCCTGTGGCTTGGCTTTGCTGGCAACCCACCCTCTCCTACAAGCTCAATGTTCTCCTCTTCCCCTCTCGTTTCTACAGTGTTGCCGAGTTTCGAAGTCATATTGGAACCATCTGAGAAGTTTTTATACATCGATAGCAATGAAGACTTCAGGGTTTCTATCACTGCAAGGTGGGTCTGTGAGCGGATGGAAGGGATCAGCTGAGTGGGGTAGCAACCACAGGTTTTAGTGCAGAAGGAAACCTAAGTCTTGCATCACTTTGGGAATGTTTTCCACTCAATTTTTTTTCATGAAGAGCATCCATTTTCCAAGGAAAATTCTGATTTTTTTTTTTCATCCAAAAACCAATGTCCAAAAATGGAGAAAAAAAAATTGGCTGAAAACCTCGTGATTCAGAAATGCTGGCATGGTGTCTCAGGGGAGTTGGCATTCGGGTGTCTCATTCTTCCATTCTTCTCCATGGGCTGGGCTTGTCAGCTGGACTTAAACTCCTATGATGCACCATAGCCATGATGGTCCCCTTCTCCTTACCATGGTGGATCATGAGAGACCGACCAAGGAGCTGGGCCTATAGAGGAGAATGGTGGCATGAGGCCATAATATTCAGCAATAGGCAGGGGTGGAAGTAATTTAAAGGACTTACCGGTACGCTGGAGTCCTGAGCAGGGGCCGGGGCCTCAAGATTTAAAGGGCCCGGGGCTCTGGCTGTGGTAGTGGCGGCTGGGAGCCCGGGGTCCTTTAAATCACCACCAGAGCTATCAGCTGCAGTGGCTGCTGGGAGACATAGGGCTCCGGAGCAATTTAAAGGGCTGGGGCTCTGGCTGCCACGAGTGCAGCGGAACCTTGGGCCCTTTAAATCTCTGACGGAGCCCCAGGGGCTCCCAGCTGCTGCCACTACCTCAGAGCTCAGGGCTCTGGCAGAGATTTAAAGGGCCCAGGGCTCCGCTGCAGTAGCAGTGGCTGGGAGCCCCAGGCCCTTTAAATCACTGCTGAAGCCCCGCTGCCGCTACCCTTGGGCTCTGGCAGTGAGGCTCTGTCATAAACAGTTAGTTAAGGGTTAAGGTCTCTTTTACCTGTAAAGGGTTAACAAGCAGTACCTGAAAAACACCTGACCAGAGGACCAATCAGGGACAAGATAATCTCAAATCTGTGTGGAGGGAAGCCTTTGTCTGTGTTCTTTGTTAGATTGTTCGTTCTCTCTTTGGATCTAAGAGAGGCCAGACATGTCTCCAAGTTCTCCTGGATTATTTCCTACTATCCAGTATAGTAAGTATTAGAAAGGCGAATTAGTCTTATAATTTGATTTCTACATTTGCAATTGTGAGTTTGCTAAAGAAATAGCTTTATTTCTGTTGCTGTTGCTGATTATTCTGAGGAGGAGGGAGGGGGAAGTCTCTCCAGTTTCTATAAGTTAGACCCTGTATTTTTGCATCCTGGTAATACAGAGAAAGTGTACTTTTTTCTTTCTTTAATAAAATCTTTTCTTTTTAGAACTTAATTAATTTCTTCCCTTGTTTGGATTTTAAGGGAAGGGGAAGGGGAAAAGTGAATCCCTCTTTGTTTGATTCAAGGAGTTTGAATCAAGGTATCTCTCTCTCCGGAGCAGGCTGGAGAGAGGGAAGGGGGGGAAGGGGAACTGGCTGTTTCTTGCTCTCTGGTGGGATTCAAGGGGTTTGAATCTGAGTTTCCCAGGGAAAGTTTGGGGGAACAGGCAGTGTGTTACTCAATTAAAACGTAACTGGTGGCAGTGAGAACCAGATCTAAACTAGGATTTTAGTTTAGAGGAGTCCATGCAGGTCCCCATCTTGGAACCCAACAGCTCCAAGTGGGGAATAAACCTATGACAGGCTCCAGCAGCGATTTAAAGGGCCTGGGGTTCCTGGCAGCAGCTGGAGCCCTGGACCCTTTAAATTGCCGCCCACGCTCTGCTGCTGGAGCCCCTGGGGTTGTGGTGGGAGCTGGGGCTCTGTCGTGATTTAAAGGGCTCTGGGCTCCCAGCCACCTCTACCACAGCAAAGCCCTGGGCCTTTAAATCGCTGCCTAAGCCCCAGGGCTCCCAGCCGCCTCCGCTACCCGGGGGATCTGATAGCAATTTAAAGGGCTCGGGGCTCCAGCTGCTGCTGGGAACCCCAGGCCCTTTAAATTGCCTGTCTGGGGAAGCTGGTCCGGTACAGAGTACCTTACCGGACTGTACCGGCTTACTTTCACCTCTGGAAATAGGTTTTCTTGTGGCTTCTCTTACCCATCCCTATCTCCTCCAGGTATCTATATGGGAAAAAACTAGATGGCCATGCCTTTGTCCTTTTTGGGGTGAAGATGGATGATGAGAAGAGGAGTATCCCACAGTCTCTCAGGAGAATCTCGGTAATTCCTGTTCTCAGCTAGAGGATGTGGGGGGATTGGATTCATGCTTCCTGGGGAACTGTGTGGGTGAGATAATGAAACTTTCTCTCCCTTTCTAGATAGAAGACGGAGATGGGGAAGCAACACTGACCAGAGAGATGCTGCAGGCTCGGTTCGTCAACCTGAACGAACTGGTTGGCCACTTGCTCTATGTCTCTGTCACCGTTTTGACAGAATCTGGTGAGCATCAGCAATAAGTGCACAGCCAAGTGCTTTATTCATGGGGTGTTCCAAACCGGTGCCGAGTGCAGTTCAAGGTGTTGATTTAGATGCATAAAGCCCTATCTGCTTAGGGTTCTGCAGATCTTAAAGGCTGCAGGCTAGATTCTTACCTCATTCACTCTGAGGTAAGTCTGGTGTGACAGGTTCCTCTCCCCTGCTGGGGTACCACTGAGCCTGCCCTTTCCACCAGCCTGGGCTCCCTTACACTGTCCTGCTGATCCAGGCCCTCTCAAGCCTCCTCCAGCACAGACACAGGTAGGGACACGCCCAGCTGCAGAAAGACGCAGACACTGAAATCAGCTCTGCATGGGAAGGCTTCAGCTAAGGAATTTCCCAGCACTCAAGTGCACACCCCCTCTGGAGTGTAAACCCAAAATTGTACCATCTTGCACTGCACGGAGAACTGTCCAGCGTACGCTCATGAAATTCGCCCCCTCCCTCAATGTGGAGAACGATAGGCACAGCTTTTTGCTCCCCAGTTATGCAGCTTCAAACTCCAGGTATTTCTTTCATAGGCTAGACACCCTCTAGCCTGGTCAGTCCTTTCTTTCCAAGATCAATCTTAAGTGTTTAAAGCAGTCATCTTGAGCGAAGATTCAGTGAAGAACCAACCCTGATTATCTAACTTCCCTGCCTTAAATAGGTTTTACATATTGCAGGAATCCTTTGTCTTCCAGTGTGATTCCTATCCGCGGCCAGTGGAAAAGTACTAATTTTATTATGGAGTCTAGTATTAGGTGACTTTATCACATGACCCTGCAGCCATAACTCAAAGTCCATTTGCAGCATTCAAGGAAGGTGGGAGATTACCCTCTTCAAAGTCCTATTGTTCTCCCTAATAGTCTATTGACTTGTATCCAGCTAGCCAGCCAGACTGATTGCATTTTGTCAGGTGGGCATTCTCCAGGTGCAAACACTTTTGTAGTACAGATATATATTCAATATTCCTAATTTAAGAGACCATGATACATGCATACAAATGAGATTATCATATTCAGTAAATCATAATCTTTCCAATGATATCTCACAAGACCCATCTTGCATAAAACACATCTTAGTTATGCTATAATCATATAATAACAATATTTCTCTGAAGAATATGTGGTGTAGTGTCACACCTGGAGTAATTCCAGATTTACACCAGTGAAAGTGGTTTGAAACAGTTACACTTTTGTTTTCTGTGCATTGTACCTTTCCATTTTTAAGAGCGCTGAGTCAGCTCTTAGGGATGGTCTAGGCATATTTACTCCTGCCTCAGTGTGTGGAATGGACTAGATGACTTTTGCGGTCCCTTCCAGCTCTACATAGCTATGATTTCTAAACTTTCCCTGCAGAGGGAGCAGCCATTCTGTTCCGAGCAGCTGTAGCTTGTTACAGATGAAACTAGTAGCTGAAAGCCTGTGCCATGGGTCTGGCAATTGGACCAAGTAATGCAAACAACCAATGACATTACTGCATGCAAATTAGTAGTAGAGTAAAGGTGGTGATTGGTCAGTTGAGTTATGTGTGCTATCACAATGGTCTAGGCCTTTTGGCATGGTACATGCCTTACTGGAGCTGTACACCAGGCTGGTAAAGTCAGAATGGCTGGGGACTTAAAAATTGGCCAGTAACAGACTTCAAATCCCAGTGACGATTGAACCTGGTGATATTGTAACTAAAAAGAGACCTTGTCTTGCTTGTATAGCTGCTTCCATCACTTCACACAGATGCAACAGACATTCCAGGCTTCAGAGTGGTACATGGACAGAGTGACAATCCTGGAATCTTATTATATAGATAGATACACACACACTGTGCTCTCTCTTTCCCAGAGACTTTGTTTTTGTTCTTTCTTGTTGCTTCTTCAAAAGCTAAAATAAGTTGTTTTAGCACGAAAGGAGCTGATTCTGTTTTCACTGCTACAGTGCCACTGACTATAGGGGAGTTATTCCTGATTTATACTGGCATGAGAACAAAATCAGGCTCAACAGCCTGCAGTAATGCCAACCCCAAACATGCAAAAATCACAAGTCGTTCCCCCTGCTCCCAAAATCAAGAGATCATATTAAAAATCATGAGTTGTTGTTTTTTAAATAGTAAACTTTGGGTGTTTTTTATTTCCCTCCTGGCTTTGAGACATTAGATCGCACTTGGGACATGTTTTGAAGCTTTTCTCTGCAACCAGGAGGGTTAGAAACTTCTTTTTTCTTTTAAATGACAACTGAGATTCTAGCAGCTGGGGCTTGAAGACAAGGAATTTAAACAGGAAACTCATGATAAAGCCACAAGAATCAGCAGCACTGAATCAACATCTGACCATGGCCTATTTCTTGTGTTTTACTCTGGACCTTAATGACAAAATCTGTATTGCCTCGCTCAGTTTTAATTGACCCATGGGCTTTTCTCTGTAGGCAGCGACATGGTGGAAGTGGAGAGAACCGGAATTAACATTGTGACATCTCCCTATCAGATCCACTTCACAAAAACACCCA
The DNA here is from genome assembly GCA_004028625.2 of Cuora amboinensis. Taxonomy (NCBI): domain Eukaryota; kingdom Metazoa; phylum Chordata; order Testudines; family Geoemydidae; genus Cuora; species Cuora amboinensis. The sequence continues at coordinate 32,062 of ML203158.1, forward strand.
AGTACTTCAAGCCGGGGATGCCATTTGAACTCATGGTAATATCTCTTCTTCTGGATCATGCCCACTGTTGCTTGAGATGTATAAAGAGGAGAGAACTATGGGTACTAGGGTGATGATGGTGGTATAAGAACTTGGAATAGAACAGAAACAAAGGGCCACATTCTGATCTCAGTTACACCAACCTAATTCCAGTGTGACCCCATTAAATGCAATGGAATCACTCTAGGTTTGCACCAGCATAACAAGACCAGAGTCTGGCCCAAAATCTGACAGCAAATACAAGGTGTGGAATGGCACCCAGCTACAGGCTTGGCCCAAAATGTGCCCTGGGGTCACTCGTGTATAATATTCCCTGGACTGTGTGTTAGTTGCTGGCACTTCAGACTTTTCAGGCTGTAGTGGGGAATTGGGCATAGGTGAGGAGTTACAAAGGAGTGGGGACATTTGCAGAAATAGGGGGCAGAGGGATCATTGCGGATAGGAGGATGTGGGGGAATTTCAAAATTAACACTGACAGAATGATTCTTCTCCCAGCGAGTTAGGCTGCATTACAGGGGGAGAAATATTATGCTCCTAAAATTCTGAACCAATCAGCCTCAGTCCTCTTGTCTGCAGAGAACATGGTTTTGTGGTCCCATGCTTCTCTGGGGCGGAAGAGTTTGGGAAGGGAATTTAGTAGTTTTCTGTCAGCAGGTGCGTGAGACTATAAATTAGTAGAGAACTGAAGCAATTCTTTTTGGCTGCAGACCAAAGGTGCATAAACAAATAATCTATGACCACAGTAATGAGCAGGTTAAGTCCATTTCTTATCTGGATATTTGCTTTACATACAGTGGTGACTGGGTTAAACATAAAAAGGAGTCAAAGGGCTGAACCTTAAGATCCATGCAAGTAGCTGTCTGTTTTTCTTGTGTGCCTGGAGGTAATTTAATTGCACCGGCTCGCTGAATGCTTAGGGCTAAGGTGGGTGCTCAAATTTTATACCGTATGGAAATTTGGGGCTGGAAAGATCTTAGGTCAGAGTTGCTGACTTTCTGATTTCCTGGGGGGGTAGGGTGCTCGACCCCTGCTCCATCCCAGGCCCCGCCCCCACTCCACTCCTTCCCGCAAGGCCTCACCCCGCCTCTTCCCACCCCCATTCTGCCCTGCCTGCTCCTCCCACTTCCCCCTCCCAGCCTCTCCTGCCCACTGCTGAACTGATCCTTCGTGGGCGAGAAGCGCTGGGACAGAGGGGGTGGAGCTGATCAGCGGGGACTGCCAGTGGGTGCTGAGCACCCTGTGACGGGTTGGGTCCCAGAAACTGCCTCAAGAGTGTCACTAGATGTGCTGGGATACCACTGAGATCAAATCCCCCTGCCAGAAAAGGCTTTCCTCCACTCCCGTCTTGTTGAACTAGGCACACCAGTCTGCTCCTGCACAGAGCAAGAGTTTGGACCACGCCCCCCTGAAATTAAGGTTCACTTAGCCCAGGGGCTTCTCAGTTAACAGGGACTTTAGCAGAACCCAGTATTCAGTCTTTCTGGGAGCCTAAACCCCAAATAAATCAGTTTTACTCAGTATAAAGCTTATATAGGGTAAACTCATAAGTTATCTGCCCTGTATAACACTGATAGAGAGATATGCACAGCTGTTTGCTCCCCCAGGTATTAATTACTTACTCTGGGTTAATTAATAAACAAAAGTGATTTTATTAAGTATAAAAGGTAGGATTTAGGTGGATTCAAGTAATAACAGACAGAACAAAGTAAGTTATCAAGCCAAATAAAACAAAACACACAAGTCTGAGCCTAATACATTAAGAAACTGATCACAGATGAAATCTCACCCTCAGAGATGTTCCAATAAGCTTCCTTGACAGACTGGACTCCGTCGTAGTCTGAGCCCAATCCTTTTCAGACCTATGTTGTAGTTTATGGTCTGGGTCCAGAATCACTCAGGCCCCCATAGTTACTGTCCTTTGTTCCAGTTTCTTTCAGGCATCTCTTTGAGGTTGAGAGGCCATTTCTTGAGCTAGCTGAAGACAAAATGGAGGGGCTTCCAGGTCCTTTTATATTTTCTCTCTTGTGGGCGGAAACTCCTTTGTTCTTCTGTGCAAAATCATGATGGAGTTTGTAGCCACCTGAGCAAGTCACATGTCCATGAAGATTCTGCTTTTTGCAGGCTGATGCCATTGTTTACATATTAGTTTGAATATTCCCAGGAAAGCTCAGATGTGGATTGGCATCTTCCAAAATCCATTGTTAGTTAAGTACTTTCAATTATTTGAGTAATCCCTTCAGTGTCCCTACAGCAAACACTTTAAATACAAGCATAGAGCCAACACTCATAACTTCAAATATAAAAATGATACATGCATACAAATAGGATGAATATATTCAGTAGATCATACCCTTTTCAAAGATATGTTACATGGCATATCTAGCATAAAACATATTCCAGTCATGTCATATTTACACTCATCAGCATATTTCTATAAAGCATTATGGAGTGCAACATCACACACCCACTTTCCCCCCCCGCCCAGGGTACTTCCGCCCTGGAGCACCCACAGAGTCGACGTCTATGCTTAGGTCGTTAGAGGTAGTGCAAAATACATTCTTGAGGAGAATACTTGATCTTCTTAATTAAACCCCAGCTGATTTATATAGGACAGAGGTGGGTGAATGTTCTATTTCAGCCAAAGCCCAATATGTAAGGGTTGGTTTCAGAGCAGGAATGAATTTACGTTGGCTACCAAGGTTCTGTCTGGAGCAACAGCATAATACATTTAAAACTTTAAAATGCCCTTGACTTTTGTAAGGCCATTGATCTCTGCAGTCTTGAGGGTTTTCAGACCCAGGTCTAGTCAGCACTTGAAGGGTACGTCTAGACTGCAGTCATGGCGTGTGACTGGAGCTGTAGCTGACATCCCTGAACTAGCTTCCATCACCTAGCTTGGGTCCAGGAACAGTGAAACTGCGGCAGCGCTAGCTATACAAACCCACCCTGGACCCTGGATAATTACTCACGGCGCTAGCCCGCACTGATGCTCACGCTGCCTTGGCTTCACTGTTCCAGGACCCAAGATAGTGAGATTAAAGCTAGTGTGGGTATGTCAGCTCAAGCTGCATTCACACCCTGTGGTCTGTTGGAAATATTTGGAAGTCTTGACTAACTGGCTTGACTACACAGATCAACTCTACTCCCATCCACTTCCTCTGTGTTAATTGCCACTTGAGAAAAAAAAATGCCTGTTTCCAATCTTGGCTCAGAAGCCTTTTGTCTCATTAGCTCAAAAAGAATATTTGTTAGGCACTGGTTGTGTTTTGGTTAAATGGGCAGTTGCCTTATTTGCCTGGGGCCAAAACAAGAAAAGACTAGCGTGGAATTAATTTCCTTTCTGGCCTACATGAATCAGTCTATTCTTAATTTTTGTATATTGTTTTGTTGGGTATATAAAGGTGTAAACTGAATTTAGGAGAAGGGTTGAAGTTGTGGTTTTATATTTTTGTATGCTTGTAGTTTTTAAAATGTGTGTGCATTTTGTGGTGTGATACAGCAGATCATTAAGGCCCCATCCCTCAGAGTTATTTAGGTGCCTAATTCCCATTGAAATCCATGGAAGTTAGGTACCTAAATATCTTTGAAGCTATGGACCTGAGATGCACATTGTGGAAGAAAACAGTCTTCACTCTCAGATTGGTTGCAACAAGCCAGAGTCAGCTTTATTTTCAAACAATTGCAAATGCTCGGGAGAGTACACAGGGGCAGGTCTCTGTTAAATAAACAATTAGAGCAAGCTTTTATACCTTTTGTGACAGGCAGTAATGAGCAACATTGGTTATACATATTTCTTCCTGATATCTCACTTTTCTCATTAATTTCTGCTACAGTCTACATTCCATTCTTATCTAACACTAGGTCAAAACAGTATCTCTTACTGTCTGTTCCCATTCTCTTTCTCACTTTCTACCCACCAAGGCCTTCAGGTCTCGTGTAATTAGAATCAGTGTTGGCCTGACTTTGTTAGCCTGACTCTTGCTCAGAGACAAACTAAGATCTCTTTGTTCAGTTCCCTTTATCTCTTTCTCCCTTCCACAATACGCGACTTTGATTTGAAGTTAGGATGCAGGGAGCACTGCACCCCTTATTTGATGCATCCCTTTTTGATCGTGCCCCTCAGGTCTACGTCACAAACCCTGATGGCTCTCCAGCCCCCCGTGTCCCCGTACAGGCCGAAGGATTCCAGTCGGCTGGGTCGACCCAGGGAGATGGAACTGCCAAGCTGATTATAAACATGCCTGGGGATAGGCAACAGGTTCCCATCATGGTGAGTAACCTTCTAACGCTGAGTCTGGGCTAAGTACTATATGCACCCTGAGGGCAATGCCCTGTTGGTGGCATTCACTCCCCTCTCATGCACTGAGCAGGGGGATAAATGAACTCTGTGCGTTCCATCTGCGCCTGGGGTCAGTTTCATATATACCAGGGGTCAGCAATCAATGGCACGCGTGCCAAAGACGGCTCACAAGCCGATTTTTTTAATGGCACGCTGCTGCCTGCTGGGGTCCCGGCAGGCAGCAGTGTGACATTAAAAATCCTGCCCAGCCCGTCCCGTCCCGCTCTTCTCCGCCCTCCGCCCCCCCCGCCTTCCTTGTGGGCAGGGGGCAGAAGCTTGGTCCTGCCGGCTCCCCTGCCTCTTCCTGTAGCATGCTGGGTTCCTGTCCCTCCTCCTCCTCTCCGTCTCTCCCTCCCTCCCTGCCAGCCGATCAGCTGATGGCCCTTGCGAGGGAGGAGCTGGGGGAGGAGAGGGGTCAGCGTGCTCGCAGCTCCCAGTGGAGGCAGAGAAGTAGCAGGGGCAGGTCCTTGGGGAAAGGGTGTGCAGAATGGGGCATATCCCTTCCAGCCTCCTGCTGGGAGCACCCCACGACCCCAGCCCTCTGCCCTGAATCCTTCTCACACACACCCAGCTCTCTGCCCTGCAGCCTGCACACCCCGCAGGCCCCTGCCCTGAGCCCTGCAGCCCCGCACACACCCCAGGCCCCTGTCCTGAGCCCTGTACCCACCTCACACACACTCAGACCTCGGCTTGACTCCTTCCCCCGCCCCAATGACCCCAGCCCAGACTCTGGCATCCCCACACATACCTAGGCCCCCCGTTCCCTGACACCTGCACCCCCTCACATGCCCCCAGCCCCCTGCCATGACTCTTGCATCCCCCCACGTACCCAGCCCCCCACACCCCATGCACCCCTCACACCCTGACTCTTGCACCCCCCACATCCCCAACCTCACCCTGAGCACCAAACAGAAACTTCTGCACCTCCCCACACACATTCCCACCTGCACTCCTCGCACCAAATGGGAGCTGCCCAGGTAAGCACTCCACACCAGTCCTGAGCCCCCTCCCTCATTTTGGCTCCAGCCCAGACCCTACACCCCAACCCCCAGCCTGCTCCTTCACCCACAGCCCTGTGCTCATTGCTCTCCCACCCTCAGCTCAGTGCAGAGAGAAGAAGAGAATGGGCCGAACCAGGGAGAAGGTAGGAACCCACTGTATGTGGGCAGGGCCGGGACCCCAGACCGGCAGCGGGCTGAGTGGGTCTGGCCGCCGGGATCCCAGCTGGCTGGAGCCGGCAGATGGAACCCCTGAGCAGCAGCGGGCTGAGCCGCTCAGCCCACTGCCGGTCTGGGGTTCTGGCTGCCGGCCCTTTACCAGCCAGGGTCCCGGCCGCATGCCCCGCTCAGCCCACTGCCAGCCTAGGTGAACAGAACCCCAGACCAGCAGCGGGCTGAGTGGGCTGGTGATGTAAGATCAACATTTTAAATTAATTTTAAATGAAGCTTAAAAATTTTAAAAACCTTGTTTATTTTACAATACAACAATAGTTTAGTTATATAATATATAGACTTATATAGAGAGACCTTCTAAAAAACATTAAAATGTATTACCGGCACACGAAAACTTAAATTAAAGTGAATAAATGAAGACTCGGCACACCACTTCTGAAAAGTTGCCGACCTGATGTATGCCACTGGGTTTTGGAGATGCTCTGATCACTATGTAACCAATGCTTCATTGTGAGGCCAGAAGAGATCCCAGAAAACATTGACATGGGCATAAGCAGGTCCAGATTAGTCCCCTTGCCACACTGAAGATACCCACCATGCAGCAAAGGAGGCTTGCAGACAGCGCATGGCTGCTTAGTGTGAAGACCCTGTGAGGTGACACCAGGCTCAAGCTACAAAGCCCTAGAGAACACTGGATCTATCTGTGTCCAGCCGCTTGAGGAGAGAGTCCCTCTATATTCATCTCACCCCTCCTGCAAGGGGCAAGGCAGTCTCCTCTGTCCAGGGACATGTTCTCTGACAGTCCAGAAATCTGGAGTCCCAGCAGGACTGTGCTAAAGCGATGGGCCAATTAAAAGTGGCATTTGGCATTTCTCTGAAGTGTCATGCCTAGAATGGCTGTTAGCAGCAGAATCCACCAACAATGGCGTCTCAGGGAAGCTTCCTTTGCTATTGCTCATGGTGTGACCCAGTGTGAGGGGCTAGAGACCCTAAGCTCACTCCCAGATTCAACTACGATTTTATCCCCATCTCCTCTGCAGGTAAAAACTGCCCATCCCAACCTCCCAGCAAACCGCCAGGCCTCTAAGTCCATGGTGGCTGAAGCCTATCAGTCCCAAGGAGGGTCTCAGAACTATCTCCGTCTGGCGGTGATGGCTTCTGAGCTCAAACCTGGAGACAACTTACTTGTGAATTTCCACCTGACGTGCAACAATCCATCTGTTCTGAACCAGATCCAGTATTTCACCTACATAGTAAGTGCTGCGTCCCTGGGTACTGGGATCTCCTGGAATTTAGGCATCATCTGAGTTTCTACATGTCCATTAATAGTTCCACTGCATATAAGGAGAACCTGTAGCAGAGACTTATTCCCAGTCGGGCAGTATATTGATTTTGTGTGTAGCAGAGTGTGGCAGGGGCCCCTTGGCTTTTGCCTCTACTAGGTTCACAAAGTCACTCTGAGACCCTGGGTTTGGTAACCACTGGTGCACTTTATTCTCAGGCTTGTTCCCACCACCATTTCATCATGTACAGGTAACCCTTCACCGTCTTCAGGTGGGAGGGAGGGAGAAGCTACCTCCCCGCTTTCATTCGCTGCCTTTCTCCTTTTCTCCTGCTCTCCTTGGCTTCCTTCTCCTGAGATTTTTATGCAGCCACAGGCTAATTAGGTAGCAGATGTCTCTGCCTCTCCAATTAGGGCCAGGTTACCTCTAGGCTGCTCTAATTTGTTGCCCTAATGAGGAGCAGGCATGACAGAGGGCTGAAGCTGCAACCCTTTGCCCAGCACCCTGCCGCAGTGTGAATGAAATGAAGTCAGTCATGGAGATGACTCCTTATCCACTTCTGGTTACTGACTCTGGGCCCTGTGATAATCAATAGCACCCACTTCCTCCAGGAGCTGGAGACAGAACTCATAGTGTTAACAACCATCCCTCTGCACTCGCTACTAAACCATACTTCCTCTTCGATCTGCAGATGGAACCAGGAGTCCTGACTCCTCCCCGTGCACTCACTAGAGCATATTTCCTCTTCGAGCTGGGGATGGAACCCAGGAGACCCTGCTCTCAGTTCCCTGTTCTAAACACCAGATTTCACTGCGACTTTTTCAGTGCAGAGTAGTAGGTCCACTGTGTTATTTTTAGAGCTGGATAATGAAATAATAAAGTTGCCATATAGCACGGATATCAAGTATATTTGGCGAGTGGGATGGGGGAAAGGAGGGGTGGTCTCTGTTGGTGAAGCATAAACAGTGCGCAGATTTGGAAATCAGATTTGGTGAATATTACCACCACCACATCTAGAGCCTATTCCTGCAACACATGGATTTTAGCTTATTTTCCTCTCTCTGCTCAGATGTAAATGCCCACCTGAAAAGTTGCAAGTGACCGTCTCTTACTTGTAGAAAACAGGTGGATAGAATCTGAGTCATCAATTGTGCTAACCTTTGTGGCCTTTAGCAATCCACATCTTGTGTTTCCCTGTTAGATCCTGAATAAAGGGAAGATCATTCGTGTAGGGAGACAGGCCAGGCGGGCGGGACAAAATCTGGTGATCATGTCCCTGCCCATCACTCCAGACCTCATCCCTTCATTCCGCATCGTGGCTTACTACCAAGTAGGAAATTCGGAGATTGTAGCAGACTCGGTCTGGCTGGACATCCAGGACACTTGCATGGGAACGGTATGTTGATATTCCAGTTGGCCTTCTATATGTTAATTCCTATGAAGGTATCGTTACGGGGGAGTTTTTCCTAGCCTGAAAGTGCCGACTGACTCTCAAAAGGGACTCTAAAAATGGCACTGTGGAACTGCTCATTGACTGTCTCCCAGCAAATTCTGGATCAGATTTGATCGGTTTATATGTACAAAGATGTTCCCCAGTCCCCACAAGCCAGTGCTGTCAACCCACTCTAGGATCCGGGAGTCAAGCTGTGGTTCCTTCTAGCTCAGCAATAAAGACTCTGTGGATTGAAGTGGATGGAGCTGTACTAACTTGCACCAGCTGAGATCAGTGATCAGGCCCACAGAGCAGATCCATTACAGTTCAAATTTCTTTGTAGATTTCCCAGGGCTGCCTGAGGGACAAATTCCCCTGAATCAGGCTCCGTGAATAAGAGGGCCCCGTGCTCAGTGGCCTTTTTAATTTTTACTCACCTGGCGGCGCACCGGATCTTCAGTGGCACTTCAGTGGCAGGTCCTTCACTCACTCTGGGTCTTAGGAGTGGCACTTCCCCAGCCAGAGCGCTACAAGCCCCCGGCCCCACTTCACTGGCCGGAGCACAGGGTGGAGCATGGCAATCCCCGCAGCCCCGCTACCCCGGCCGGAGCCAAGCAACTCTGTGACCCGCTTCCCCGGCGGAGTGCAGCAATCCGAAGTGCCGCCGAAGACTCGGAGTGCTGCTGGGTGAGTACAAGCCCCACGAATCGGGCCCCACACTTGCTAAATACAGCCCTGGTCACCTTTCCATGATGGCTGGAATAAAGGGACCTCATGGACATTGGGTCCGATTCTGCTCTTAGTTACACCAGCATGAATATGGAGTAACAGCACTGAAGTCAGTAGAGCCACTCCAGATTTACACAGCTGCCCCTGAGATCAGAACTAGGCTTTCGGATGCTCAAGGAACATGAGGTCTGACGTCTTTTTCTCCTATGTTTTGTGAAGGAGGGTTCTTAGCTGCTCCCTCTGCTTTAAAACAAAACCTCTCCCTTCCCTCTCTTTCATACAGCTAGTGGTGAATGGAGCTACTGAAAAAGACAGGAGAATCCATGAGCCGGGAACTCAAATGAAACTCAAGCTGGAAGGAGATCACAGAGCTTATGTCGGCCTGGTGGCTGTGGACAAAGGAGTCTACGTTCTGAACAAAAACCACAAAATTACACAATCTAAGGTGGAGCATGAAAGATGTTGGTTGTAACTTGTGATGTTTATAGCGGGAAATGCAGCTGGACTCTTACCCTTGCTTGATGCTCCAGGGATGGCAAAAAGGGAAGTGAGTCTTTTGTTTGCAGACCTGCCGTTGGGGTGTGAGCTCGACTGTACTTTAACTGAGCTGGGCCGGGCCAGGTACTGCAGGGAGTGCTGTTCTGGACACACTAAAGGACACCCTGCCCTTTGGACAGTGTTGACCCAGATGGTGCTGGGTTGTAGGGGACTGTGTGGATGATGCAGTAGGGGGCGCTCTCCCTTCAGAGGCAGTTTTCACCTCAGTGCTCATGGTGGTGCTGTACATCAGGGAGTGGGGGTGTGCTCAGTAGGGGGCGCTCTCCCTCTCCCAGTCAGAGCTGCACCCAATGCCCCCAGTGTGGCGCTAGGGGGCACTGTGCTGCAGGGAAAAGTGTTAGTGACTCAACAGAGGGTGCATTTTCTTCTGAGTCAGCA